>JBBJLR010007036.1:0-13986 GCA_037577145.1 Brachypetersius gabonensis
GTGTGTGTGTGTGTGTGTGTGTGTGTGTGTGTGTGTGTGTGTGTGTGTGTGTGTGTGTGTGTGTGTGTGTGTGCGAGAGCTCTGTTTCATCCCATCAGAAACTGAATCAGTACATAGAAAAGCTGCTATACAATCACTACTGCACTCACAACACATATGGAGGTATTTCTTATTGTTTACACAGCTCACACTGCAACAGTTTGTAACAGAAAATAATAACAACCTGTGTATTTTACACACATTCACTGCCCCAAATTGTACAAACAGTGAACAGAAAAAAGGGGAAAGTGGTCTCTTATTTTATTCCATGACTGTAGATGACAGTGGATATGAGTGTTATTTGATCTCTCTACTCTCTGAAAGCTACACACATCTGTCTATACCAACTAGGGCAGCGTAGTCGACTATTAAATCCAGAGCTGTGTGGCAGCCTGTAATGCAGCAGCTGTGAAAACTGTAGTAAACAGGAAAAGCACTCAACAACCCTGCACCTTCGTGTTTCTCAGTTCTTCATTCACCATCATCTTTAGCAACTGAACTTGCTCCTGACATCCTCTACTCACTCCCTCTCTGCATTCAAATCCAGCCTTAAAACATTAGGGGTTTACGTCTGCTTTAATGTTGCCAATCTATGTATCATTGCGTCTTATTTGTATACTGGAACAGTAAACATAGAACTGAAAAATGCTTAGATAAAGCTGTCATTACTGCTTTTTTCACAGTGTTTTAACTCCCCAAAAAACACGGCTTTTAGCCCTTCAGTGCGTTGTGTCACGTGGGTGTGCCACTGACTACTTTTCAATGAAAAGATGTACCGTCACAATGCAAGATAATACTGATTACCGCTAATACGCCATCATCTTTACTTTTTTACATTTAGAGATTTCCTTTAAACCTTTTTTACATTTTACAATCAGTCAATATCTTAATCGCACTAAGCTCAAGCACGAACACTTGAAGGACCAACTGAAGAACAAAGTGAATGCAAAGACCTCGCTTGCCGCCTACAAGAGAGGTCAAGGTAGGCTGTGCTTCCTGTAAAGACACTGATCTTTTAGAGTCTGCAACACCATGTTGTGGATGTTCTATGAGTCTGAAGTGGCCAGAGTCATTTCCTATGGTGTGCTGTGCAAGAGTGGCAGCATAAAAGTGGGAGACACCAGAAAGAAAGACTTAAAAAGACTTAAGAAAGAAAATTAACTCAGTTTTGGGTGAGGAACGCAAAAACTAGCAAATTGTGTTTGGAAGGAGAACATTGTGCAATGTTTGTACTCGCACTGTTTGATGAGCAAGGCTGTATAAGAAACCATTTCATTTCATGCAGCTAGTGTACATACATGAAACAAAGCAATACCAGCAAACTACACCGCCATAATTGTTTTTGTTGCACGACTTTATAAACCATCTTCATCAAGCATTCCTGTTCTCCTGTATTCATTCATCGCTACTATAGTACTGTAACCATAGCAACCACAGGTCATGCTCTTGTACAACAAAAGTAATCTATTGCTGTTGAGTTACGAATCAAACAAGTGACACTAGCATCCAAGCTAACGTTGACTAACTAAGAGTACCCCAACCACTGGGCCACGAACTAGTATCAGTCTGTGAGTCCGCAGAGAAAGACAGAATAAAAATATTTTATCGATTATCAGAGTCTGAAAGATATTTTGTTGTGAACAGAAATGCTTGTCTTGGGATATGGTACATCAAACATTTAGCCCACAAGCTAGCAAAAATAAGTAACTATGAAACACACTTTGTTTTTAGTTGTATCTATACCGGCCCACGAAAATATTGTTTCATATGAAACTGGTCCATGGCGCAAAAACGTTTGGGGTCCACTGGTCTAATTGACAAGGAGATATTTAGAAAATTATAAATTAATTTATTTCATAATGCTGTTCTGAAACTGCTGCTCTATGGTCACAAGGACCAACTAGAACAAATACCGAAACAAATCACAACACAAAGTAACAATTTATTGAATTTTTAAGCAATTATAGTTACACAGCATCGGGTAACTATGTTTGAAGGGTTCAAATTCAAACTAAAGATAATGATGCAAAACTGGGCCATCCAAACAGCAAAGTGCGCACATGCACAGAAAATCCACAGCCACTTAAAGGACACTAGGGACACATCAGCCCTCTGCTGATTAGGCTGCTGACGAGTGTGCAGCAATGAACAACTCAAACCACATAATGAAGTTCACTGATGACACGGCTGTGGTGGATTTATCAGTGGAACGTATCTTGATGTGGACAAAAATAAGAGAGGGTTGTTGATTTTAGGAGAGTTGCATGATGCCTTAGCTGAAATCGTCCAGTGCATCAAGTTCCTTTTGAAATGGTGATTCATTATTTTAACTAAATCTTTAATTAGAAACAGCTCAAGCTACAAAAAATCAAACATCTTCTATAGCGGTTCCA
The DNA here is from genome assembly GCA_037577145.1 of Brachypetersius gabonensis. Classification (NCBI taxonomy): domain Eukaryota; kingdom Metazoa; phylum Chordata; class Actinopteri; order Characiformes; family Alestidae; genus Brachypetersius; species Brachypetersius gabonensis. The sequence continues at coordinate 2,433 of JBBJLR010007036.1, forward strand.
GGAGCAACATTTTTATAGTCTCTTATTTTTTATGCATTCAATGCAATCAATAAATTTGTGCTCATTTTCTGTTTCATGCAACGTCTGTGCCTCTTGGCTCAGTCTTGTTCAGCACTAACGAAATGTTTGGTGGCTCTGGCTTACTGTGGTGTTCTCTGCCTGCTGTATGATTGTGCTTTGTGTTTGCTCATGCAGAAGCAGTTTAGATCAAAGGTGCTGCTGGGTTTCATCCCCAGGAGGTCTCATTGGCTCAGTGTCGCTGATTGTAATCTACATACTCTTGACTTTGGAATTTCTGTTTTGCATAAAATGCCATATAGACAACTGTGTATACTGTAACACAACAAGGCACCTTATTATTCTAAAATTTAAGATGGAATGGATTGTTTCAGCGTGACATCAACACCAAACATGCATGGCAGGAATGTGTATTGTGTCAAATGTAGAAACATACACATATAACTCAATTTGTTCCCACTTTATTTAGAGTGTCTGTTGTTGACAAACTATTTGGTACCAGAAATCCCTCTTCATTCAGATAACCCAAGTGAGGCCATCAGATGGTATCCTGAGAAAATACTGGCATTCAAAAGCACTCATTTCTCCCAGTTGCCCGAAACAGCCTGTCCGCCTATGAGACAAGCCTGGCTGTATTAGCGACTGAAAAACTGGTGGCTGTATTTTGCACTGTCAGTTGTGAAGCCATTACTGTTCAAGCATTTAGAAATGACACTGCCTCCAGTCACTAAGACGCTCCACTGCCAGCACAAACTGATTTGTACTGCAATTAACTGAGCTTTAAGGGCTGAGTAATTGACTGTTAACGTGTGTGCTTGTCAGCAGAGCCTATCTGCTGGGCTACAGCAGGCTACAGGATGAGAGAGCGAGCGAGAGAGAGCGAGCGAGAGAGAGAGAGCGAGAGAGAGAGCGAGAGAGAGAGAGAGAGAGAGATTATTTAATGAACTACTAAAGCAGTAGCACCACATTTTTAAAAAACACCTTTTGGTATTTAAGGAGGAGCATGGGGTGGGATGTGGAGCATAATAGACTGATGCACTCACAATATACATCCTGTTTATGGCCTATCTGCTCTTTCTTTGAAACTGTAGTTTATATTATGCTGCTCAGTTAGTTCCAGTCTCCCAATATGACTTTCTGAGAGGTCTTGTATGACTGCTTCTCGGTAATGGCTTTCCCTCTTTATCTCATCTCTTTTAGTACCCTTCCACTCTCTTATTATCCGCTGACGCTTAAAAGGACGTTTTTTGTTTCAGTTTCAGTTATCATATTTTCAATCTGATATAAGCTACATTAAACTGTGTTGCAAAAATCAGCTGTTAGCTGATAGACATGTTTTGAATTCATAAGCAAACTTGAATTCCCCTAGTATAGAAATCCTTAAAGGGGACATATTATGCAAAACTCACTTTTTGCATCCTTTCCATTTGGGTCTCTGCTGCTCCTATAAACACCCCAAGCATGAAAAAAGCATCCATCCGTTTTCTGTGAGTCAATTGAAAGATGGTGTCAGGAATCATATGCTTGCTTCTATGACTCGACTCATCTGTCGAGCCCCCACCCACTAGACTAGTTAAAGATCTGCCATTTTTGTCTGCTGGTTTTACAAGCATGCATAAGACACAGAACGCTCTGGCTAAAGGCAGAGGCAAGACACACATTAAGTGTTGTGTTCATCTTAGTCTGGGTTCGACTTGGGGTCAAACATGGGGCTGGATAGCGCCTCTGTTTTCTGCCTTTTTCAGGTGTGGTTGTGACGTTAGGGGGTAATGTGGGTGGACGGCCACTAGAGGTCATCCTGGGTTTTATGTTCTGGTTTATTGTGTGGGCATGTTTAGTTTTATTTAAATCACCTGTAGTAGTTTAAGGGGAACTACTTGGGTTGGGTGATTGGTGGGACTGAGTTGGGGATGTTCTATTTAAGTTTAGTTTGGGGTGGACAAGGGGGTCGGCCCACCGTTATCACCGTTATCCATGTGCGAGTTTCTTTATAGTTTGATGCTTTTGATTAAACAGTATCTGTGGGCCCTTGTGCATTTTGTTTGTTTCTAGTTATAAATAAGGTCTTCAGGAATGATGGAAACCTTCCTGTCTGCCTGCTCTGTTTGGGAAAGAGTAGGGAGAGTGACAGTGGTAAAGGCACAGCATGGGATGCATGGGGTGTGGTCAGCAACAGCTTATTTGCATAAAAGTGACAGAGCGCTTAAACAGCTCATTTTGAAAGGGACTCTAACTGTCAAAAATAACGCTGGTGAGATCTCTTTATGTGAGAGTAATTTTGTGCAAAGAACATCATGAACATGTTTTGTATAGCCCACAGACCTATTATAACTTGTTTAAAAATATTATGTCACCTTTAAGTTTTGTGACTAAATTGGAGCAATTCTTCTCTTCTCTGGATGTAAATTCATTTTCATGTAAATCAATATTTCTGTCATTGTAGGTTCAATATTTAAAGTCATAAACTTTAGCATAATCAGAACAATACACTCAGAGTCATACTACATTGTGTATATTGGCACTGGGGTGCTCATCTTCAGCTCCACGGCTAATATCTCACTGTAAAGCACTCCCTCCCACGTATATGCTAACATGAACTGATTTAAATATGTGGCCCCATCCTATTTGCGCCCCGGACCAGTTTAATGTAAAACAATATTTTCAAGAACAACTAAAAACAAAGTGCATAAAAATATGTATTGTATTTTACTCTTATTTAGCATTGAATCCAGGCAGAATCTCAAATGGTTCCTTAACGCTTATGTAGCGCAAGACACAAACTTCACACTTCAATGAGTCAAGTAAGACATTTTTCACATAAATGTGCACAAATTAATACATATCGTATATTATGTGTTGTATAGGTTTAAATGTGGGGGAGGTATTTTACATCCTACATGGCTTGCTGTTTTGTATGTAGAAAGCTATTTGTGACTCAGTCCCAGTGTGGGAAAATAAAATCTTCAGCTTAGGGCTAACATAAGTCTGAAAAATTCAGTATTGTCACCATGGTGGTAATATGCCAAAAAGATATGTATAAAATGAAAACAAAAATGCAGGATTTTGATTTGTTAAACATTATAGTTAAAAAGTTCATAAAAAATGACAGCAATATACTGCAATATTCTACACTTTGTATTGTGCATGATAACACCTGTTTAAAACCCTGTGTGTTGCCTGTTTTCTTCCCTTCCCTTCCCTTGCCTTGCCTTGCCTTGCCTTGCCTTGCCATGCCTTGCCGTGCCTTGCCTTGCCTTGCCTTGCCTTGCCTTCTCTTATCTTCCTTTCTCTTCTCTTATTTCCTTGTCCTTTCCCTTCCCTTCCCTTCCCTTCCCTTCCCTTCGCTTTCCTTCCCTTCTATTATCTTCTCTTCTCTTCTCTCCTCTTCTTTTCTTGTCCCTTCCCTTGTCTTCGCTTCCCTTCAGTTCTCTTCCCTTCTATTCTTTTCTTGTCTTTTCCCTTCCCTTCCCTTCGCTTCCCTTCAGTTCTCTTCCCTTCGCTTCCTTTCAGTTCTCTTCTCTTCCCTTCCCTTCTATTCTCTTCTATTATCTTCCCATCTCTTCTCTTCTCTTCTTTTCTTGTCCTTTCCCTTCCCTTCCCTTCGCTTCCGTTCAGTTCTCTTCCCTTCGCTTCCGTTCAGTTCTCTTCCATTCGCTTCCCTTCAGTTCTCTTCCCTTCGCTTCCGTTCAGTTCTCTTCCATTCGCTTCCCTTCAGTTCTCTTCCCTTCGCTTCCCTTCCCTTCCCTTTCCTTCCCTTCCCTTCCCTTCTCTTCTCTTCTTTTCTTGTCCTTTCCCTTCCCTTCCCTTCGCTTCCCTTCTCTTCTCTTCTCTTCTCTTCCCTCCTAGTCTTTATCCTGTGGTGAACATCCATAACATCCTAATGTTAATTTGTTTGTCAAGGCATTGCCCTTGGACTAATAGAAAACTGTGTATCTGTCTGTGCGTATGTTTTTTTTATTTGGGTTTTACAACACAGGTTATACATGATATGTACAAGCCCAGTAGAGTTGGGTTGTGTATAAGTGAAGCTATTTGTGTCATACGTCAGCAGAAGATGAAAGGCTGCATTTTGATGCTCTTAACAGCTCTGCTAGATAAACAAGTGACATTTGCACCAACTCGTCAACTGTATACGCCACGTTGTGGAAATATTTTTGACATAATCTCCTTTTTGAGAGACATGTATTTCAGATGGTTACACTGCTATGTATGGCAAATGAAATGAGAATAAATGCATACATACATAAACAAATGTAGAAATTAAAGTAAGTCTATGTGTCATGAAAGCTAGACTGTATTGGAGCAAACTCTACTGAAGGAGGTCAAATCAATGGTTAAATGAAAAAAATAAAAGCAAGCATGGCTTCACAGTGGATTCCCTCAAGGGATATTAGAGACCTTGCTGTTTTCGGTACAAGTTGGTTCTGAAATTCTCATAACTATCAAAGTGCATATGTAGACCCCAAAGACAGCATAAAAAATACAGCAAATACTTTAAATGTGAATTTGATGTGGTTGCTACGTTCAATCAATACACTTAGAAAACATTTTTTCTGTTGTCAGCAAATTCTTAATGTTTATTAATTTCTTTTCTCTTGTCCTCAGCATGTTAATTTGTTTATTAGTGTATGTCTAATCGCCTAGAATATCAATTAAAGCAGGATCTTAAATAATTGCTAACTTAAGAACTTTTTAATTTGATCCTGCATGTTTGCATTGCATTTTTCCCTTAAAGCTCCATGGGTTTGTGCATAACAACAGACTGGATCTAAAATATTGCAGACCACCTTTGTCCCTACAGAACCCATTAAAATTTCACCTTTTGAAAACCTTGTCTTTTTTAATTGGTCCACCACTGACTTTCACAAACAGAAACAAGTCTGAAATATTTACCATTATGATGTTTTTTATGTGTTGTTTGTTTGTTTTGTTTTGTACAGGCTAAACACCACCGTTGTGTTAAGTATACAATCATTTTTAAATGTATTGTTACCTTAGTTATAGGTGAGTGATGGAAAATGGCTTTGGTTAATTGGCTCAGTCCCACAATATATAGGAAAAATAAAAGCCCTTATAATTTTTTTGACATTTAAAAACCACTTATGTGGTACACGATGTCTTGTTAATGACAAAAAAAAAGTTATTCATCCTTATTAGCACCACTTAGAGAATATATAGTCAAATAAAAATAGACTAAAATGTGCTGACTTTCATAATAAGGCCGTGGATTTAAAAATGAATACATGTCTAAAAACCTCATGTCCACTGTTAGGGACTTTATTAAGACATTTAAAACAACAAGGGATGTAGTGAACTTGCCTGAAGGAAGACGTGTATGGTGCCACCATCCACTTACGAAGCAAATATTACTGCTATCATGGCAGGGCAATTATGCATAGCATACTTATAAAACAACCCAAAAAAACTATCCAATGACCCAGAATCAATCTTTTGACATGACCATCCCAGACCAACTGTACTGATAAACATGTTGTATATGTTTATATCCAATTTAAAACTGCTTTTTAAATTCTTCTAAATTTCTCCCAATTCAATTGTAGACCTTCACTCTTTTGTCTGTATGATGAAAGGCATACAGTTATTTCTATATCTTCACAGATTCTCACATAGTTTGGTGCTTTTCCTGCTTGAAAAAACATTCTTGCTTTAACAACTTGGATGTTTCAGAGCTGAGAAATCAGCTAAGTATAGCAGTCTCCAACATTCAGGTCCCCATCACTGATAGAAGGGAAAACCACCAATGGTTGAAGGCTATTTCAGTCAGAAAGATATTTCGAATATAGCCAAGAAATACAGCCAATGCTGTGATGACGTTTAAGGACACTGGAGTATCCTTCACAGTCATCCATAATCCTTTACACACCAGAGGATTAAACCAGAAGAAGAGAAGATACAAGAGAGGTGTGAGAAGAACAGAGTGAGTAGAGCAAGGATGCAAGGACAGAGGAGAAAGAATGAAGCAGAATAGAATAGCAGAGGAACTTATTTTCAGAAGTTAGATATAAATGATCAAATCTGGTCAAATTTCAGTTGCCAAAACTGTAGAAAGTCAGAGAACCCTGATGTAAGGTCAGACTGGAGTGAAGCATTTATTGGTTCGTTAAAAAGGTTTGAATTTAATCTGTAAATAGTTTGTGCCACATTTCAAAGTAAAAAATGCACCAGAAATAGATGCAAAGAGAAAACGCAGAGAACCAACCGTGGACATGCAACACTAAAGTGGAGCCTTTGGTTTTGGTAGTGTCGCCTCTTAAGTTCACAGACTAGGCTTGGAATTTGTCTCTGATATGTACCTACCACTGTCCTCTCAGCAGAGAAGAAGGTGTGAAACAGCACAGTGGCTTTAATTTGTATGTCAGACTAATCTTGAGGTCAGTGACCATTTTGGGGAAAAGCTTTGGCTTTGGTTAATGCTGCTGTAGTGGACCAAAGTAAAGCCCAAACTGGTTGCAGATTCTCAATTATTATAGACGATACACTTTGGGCAAAGGGGCAATCCTCTAAATAAACCAAAATAACAACAAAAAACATTAAAATTATTTTGAAACTCACTGACCTTAGCCCACAACCAACCCAGCTGGCTTCTCACAAGGACAAAAAGAAGTACAACTCAAACAAATTCCATACTCCCTCCTGTTTCTGACTACCACCGCCAAAATCCATGAACTTGGTTCCTTGGCCCTTCTCCTTATACTCCGACCACCCCTGGAAGGGAAACAAGCAGAGAATACTCAGAGTCCCCCATACCCACATACACCACCAAGTCCATAGAGCCAGCCACCACAAGTCCCCACGAAATCACAAAACTTTACAGCCAGCGTCCATTCCAAACTCCAGCCCCAAACCAAAGCAGGTGGCCGTCTTAAATGCCAAGCCAGCTAACTGATTGTTCCCATGAAGCAAAAAAAGTATGTTTTGTCCTAAAGACAAAACACACAAAAATGAAATCAACACATTCTCAAAAGCATTCCCCTTGGTCTAGCAGGTCACAACACTTACTCCCCCACTAAATCATTGGTCGCCCCGAGCGCTTTCTCCTGCTCCTGATACTTGGCTGGCCTTAGCCATCTCCAGGGTTCCCAAGAGAACATAGGTTAAGGGCGAACCACCACCTTCCCACTGCTCACTCCCCACCCTCAGGAGTCCTTGAGGGGCAGAAAGAAAGAAAAAAAAAGAAAGCAAGCGAGAAAGAAAGAAAGAGAAAGAAAAAGAAAGAAACAAGCAACCACGACAGGCCAGATTTTGTGTCTGTCATTAGGATGACACACAACTGCAGAGACTGCATTAGCAATCTTCAGATCAATGGTAAACAGGTTTTGGGCAGAGAACAAACAGGAAATATTGTATTACAGCAAAGCAGAGAGCGAGAGAGAGAGTATGAGAGAGAGGGAATGAAAGAGAGAGACATAGAGTGAGGCAGAGAGGTTTATTAATGTGCTTGGCCCCAACATCACATCATATCTTTTCACCATGTCCCAAGGTCCATTTCCAGCAACAGGAACAAGAGCCATGACTGAGCTGAAATAGAAAGCCTGTGGAAAAAAAGCATGTATTTTCATATATGTGCTATCATGGCCTTGTTAGCTCAGACAAAGGTGTTTTTTATCTTTTTCACAAGACTGTCATGGATATGGAGAACACTCTGTGAGTGTGATAAATATATCCCTTTAGAGAAGTATGATGGCTCTTGGAAAAAAAAAAACAAGCTTGAAAATGGGGTGTTAGTCCTGTGAACATCTCCTGTTATTAGTGAGAACTGACATCTGGATTCAGAAATCCAGATTGTGAGAAATCTGGATTGTTTAAAAATATAAAGAGCAGAAATGAAACTCATGAATTGTAGGGATTACATAGCCAGTGGTCAAATTGGACGGGGAGGGAGGTAGATCTAATGAAATAAGTGCAGTGAGTGGTAGAAATTTAAAATATCAAATAAATCCATAAATAAATGTGAAACAATTTAAGAAAATAACATTAATTAAACATTACTTATTCGTTTTACAGATTTTGGACTTTCCAGCAATTATATGTAATTACACTTTGATGTTGACTGGAGAGATGCTCAAATATTGATTCAGGAAAATTTCATTGATACCCTGAGATGCCTTCAGGTCCTGAATGGGAACCAAAATGATGTTGATCTTTGCCCTACAGCATGTACTTGAACTGAAGCTTGGACTTCCATAAACACTGCAAACTGTTTTGTCTACCAAACACAGCTCCAATTAAACAAACTGTTGAATTGTGTAGTGATATAGAGAAGATACATTTCACTTTGTAACCATGCTCCCTACGTAGTGTGCAAGCAACCGTTACTGGGTAGACCTTGAGATCCTACTAAAGGGAAACCTTCAGGACTTCAGAAGGGCATGCACTGGTGAAAGGAGGATGATGAAAAGCATAAATATTCATTTTTACAATTCTGTCCACCACCATTAACTATATTTCTTCTACTCTCCTGCCATGCTTCACCAGTTATGGAAATCCCTAGCTCTTCACCATCTACTGGTATTTAAAGTAATACAAAGAATATCTCTATACAAAGCGCCAACATGTAAAGCCCAGTTGTGCCAATCTTAAAAACATACATCCATAAATCACTTGGTCACATGCCATATGTACTACAAACAGAAAGCAGAGACATTTCAGCACAGTAGGGTTCTACTGTCCTTGCTCATCATGTTTCCCATCTTCAGCCATCTAGCACTCATCATGTTCATGTATCTTCAGTATAAATCTATCATTTATGTTAATGTGCCACCGTCTTGTTTGTGGGGGGAAAAAAATAGAAGCATAAGATTTTTCACCCCAGTTTAGTCCACCCACTGCTTGGTCGTCCCCCTTTCACAACTATGCTATCAAGCTTCATGTGCTTCCTCTTATGCTTTCAAGGATAAGGTGTCAGACAAGGTGTAAGATGGTGTTAAAATGAGGTGATTTGACAGCTCAACATGCTTTTAGAGACACATTAACTGCCAGTTCTGTTCAGCAGCAGCTAAGAGAACGTCAAAAGAAACATTTATTTTAGGCTTAGGTCTTGCATGACCACATCACATAATAGAGCACATATGGATCCCTGCTGAATTCCTGTAGAGCTAGAATATGGCTAGTGAAGATACTATGGATAACAAGCATAGTGCATGTTTTCTGAGATCTCACTGAGTAATGCAGTTCAAGTTCATAATTCAAAATTCAAAACTCTCTATATTCAGAACCAAAAATCTCTGCTGCATTCATTCGCTACTGTTACACTGCGGTATCGTCTATTTATTGTATTTACATCCCATTCACACTGTTGTCCCACTATATTTTCTATCAATTGTATCGTATATGTACATGTGCACAGCTGCTGATGACAACTGAGTAGCCTTGACATTTGACATGTTTGTTCCTAATCCCATTTCCAATGCATTGCTCATAGCTGTTTTGTTGTATGAATAATGCTTTATAATAACAGTTTATGGTCTTCTCTGAACAAAAAGCAATGAAATTTCAATAACCTGTTCAATAAAATCTGTGTTTTCAACATTATAATTCCAACAATATCCAACGACTAGATTTCTGTGTTTTAAAATGCAAATTGGTGTCATTTTAATTTTTAAATATTTTTCCTCAAATATTTTAATAGAGCCTACAGGGGTTGAGCTCTTGCAAGGGAAGTTATAAAAAGGCTTGCAAACACGTGGCAGACAATCGGAACAGAGGTAATTCACATACATAATTTGACTTTAAGTGTAGTGAAGTAATAAAGTTTCAGTTTGAACAAGGCTTTTAAATAGGAAAGACACTATAAACAATTGAAACTTCAACACAAAAGAGCAAACTGGTAATACAGCTTGGCCTTGGTGACCTTCATTTGTCTGTGACATGAATGAAGGCTGTTAACTCGATCGCAATATATGTTGTTGAATTGCATGCATGCTTTATCTCTTTTCTATAGGTTTAACACACACAGACACGCACACACTCGCACAGAGATAATGAGAGAGAGAAGCTTACCAGAGAGGCATTAATGGAATCAACATGATGATCTAAGCATACAGATCCTGAACTCATCCAGTTGTTAAGGGCAGTGTTCAACCCAGTCTAGGAAAGTGAAAACTCAGCATTATTAGCTCGGTCTTGATTTGCATATTGTGACGTAACTTCATACTCAGGTACTGAATCATATCTTGGGTATCTGTCACTGACGGGGCCCTCCATATGCTGAACTGACCACAAAAATTGTTTCATAAAACGCCTTCACATTTCAACAGGATGGATGTGATTCTACTATCACAAAGGAACATATTTGAGTTTTTTAATTAAAAAGATGTCAGCACACTAGCAAAGCAAGCTTGTTTCATGTGCAGGTATAAACTCAAGTGCAAGAAAATTGAAGGACATACCTCCATCAAATATACATCACAAAGGCACTAGTGCAATCAGACAGCTAGTATTGTCAATCTGAGGACAGGCTGACTCATAAGTGTCCAGCTCTAATTGGGGAAAAAAGGGAAGGTTGTATGCATTTGCCCTCAAGTTGCGGTGTGTCATAATCTGCCTCAAATACTGCAGCTCTCTGAGGCGGGAGCTGTGTGTCCTCATTAGTCCGGTGGAGAAGAGCTGGACCTTATAGGAGAGAGTGCAGAGGGTGGTGTGGGATTGAGGATGATTACACCTGTGCAGCCTCAGTCTACGAGGAAGAAAGCAATTCAAGCAATTCAAGTCTTTTGAGAGGGCACAGAAGTGTACATGCATGCACACACACACACACACTTGCAGTGGTCTCAACTAATTATCCTATGTGTCATCCATCTCTGTGAACCGAGGCCGGGGTTTGCAGGGCTAAATCATGATAATTAGAAGTTGTTTTGATCCACACAGTGGGTTGACTGATTGGCTTTTTTGTTCCTTAATCACAATTTGGTCTTCTGTATCCTGCCCCTGTAAGGACGCAAGACAAGGATGTTCGCTTTCTTTTGTTTCCTTAATTTAAGGTTAATTCATCTTCGTTCCTTTCTTTGTTTTCCTTGTTTCTCTTGGATAGGAAAAACAAAAATGCCAGTCTAAATCCGTTCAACGCGGTCAGTGAGGCTGTCGCTTCTGGAGCAATTCATCAGATCCCCCATGTCAATATAATGGAGCTAATGACCATGGAAGTGGACATAAACAATATGAACATGGCAAAAATCTGTGAATCTGCAAAATTTTGACGAATGACCGCAGATGGCGTCCGTGAAATTAGAAAAGTGACCTTTTCGTTCGCCTCGTTGCGGGACTCAGAAAGATGGGAAGCAGATGCGCCAGTGGCACGATTCATTCCTTTTTAATTTCCTCTTTGAAGGGTGGACCAGGGAGAGCCTGCGTATATAAGAGGTTACGTGTTGAATGCAATTAGAATGCTACAGAGTTGCTTGACAGTTATTAATCCATCTGAGAGAGAATATGGAAAATTAACATGTGAGAGAGAGAGAGAGAGAGAGAGAGAGAGAGAGAGAGAGAGAGAGAGAGAGAGAGAGAGAGAGAGAGAGAG
>JBBJLR010007116.1:0-13981 GCA_037577145.1 Brachypetersius gabonensis
TCAGTCTGTGTGTAATGAATGAATCTAATATACAAGTTTCACCTTTTGAATGGAATTACTGAAATAAATCAACTTTGACATGACATTCTAATTTTATGACCAGCACCTGTATGTGTGTGTGTGTGTGTGTGTGTGTGTGTGTGTGTGTGTGTGTGTGTGTGTATATATATATATATATATATATTCAAAACAGCACACACTTTCAAGGACATGAAGGAACTGTGAATAAATGATGGAAGTATTAAATTAATGAAGAATATAAGAAAGAAAATAATTCACACATGAATATATTTCCTCTTGTGGAATTGAACTGAAAGCTCTTCCACATTAAACTGTCTGGATGCCTTTGTGCATGATGTACCTTGGTCCCAGGCTTGGGGCCTCTTTTCTTGGGAATTTTGACTGGTTCCAGTACTTTTCCAGGTTGGTCTGCCTGGAGCCCCAAAATGGCTGTAGGGACTTTTTGGCTCCAGGGACTGTTCAACTTGCTTTTCCTGCGTCCAGGCTTCCGTCCCTTCTGGGCTGGAGGCTTGGCAGGCGTGGGAGGCTTGGCGGGCGTGGGGGGCATGTCTGTCCCCTCCACACCACCCTCAGGCAGGGCACTTGAAGCACCCAGCTGCTTTGGTAATCCCACTGAGACGAGAAAAGAAAAGAAGAATAAGTGTAACAAAACTGGAACGACTATCAATATCTTTACTCAGGGGAGTGCTAGCTACAAAGTCTTTAATATCTAATACAGATGTGTAAAATTTTACCTCACTAGTTGCTTTATTAACTTGTAACTTAACATTCAGTATTTGATTTTTTTTAAAAAAAAAGGTCTTTGAAAACCTACAACATCTCTGCACCTAAATGTTTCCTTGACTACTGAGGAAATAGTAAGACCCAAACTAAATCACACCACTGGCCACAACAAACAAATATCAGGCAACAGCATGCGGGGCTTTTGTTTTCAGAGCCATGGTGACCCATTTTACTTTGAGTTGCCTGAACAAAGACACAAGTTGTGTTACACATTCCTGCTGCTAGTGTCTTATTCAACAGGGTGACTGAGTTGGGGGGAGATAGAGAGAGACACAGAGAAAGGGGGAGAGGAAGAGAAAAAGAGGAAGAGACATTTGCTTGAAGAAAATTAGCTTAAGACAGAACAGTAAAGAACTGAATATTGACAGTGACAAAATTTTATTATACTTCAGTTGTTTACACTGACTGCAATCATTTCATCCTTTGCATTTGTGACACCCATGCCTCGTTGCCCTCTCATGCTGGTTGTTTATGTGCAGGGACGGCGCTTAGCAAGGCACTCAGACGCACCTGGACGGAATGACCCTCTGCTGCTCAGCACCGCCCCAAACATGAACAAGCAACACGAGGACGAGGGGGCATGGCTCACGAAGCCCGGACGTCACAGTCAGCTGTACTCATAGGCGGGAGGTTTGAAAGTAGCCAATCCGAGAACGTGATTTATTTCTCCTTGCTGCTGAAAGGCTGCTGCCCTGTGACGCTTTACCCCGTGGGACGTCTCGAGTGTTCTCATGTTTTTGTTTTGTTCTGCCCTGTATTTTTAATACAGTAAATTAAATTATTACTGTATTTACCTGCTTATACCAAAGAAAATGCCCATGCATTAATTACAGTGCAGTCTATATATGGGTAACACAGATATATTTTTTATTCTAGCAGTGCAGTTCAGTGTAAACTGTACAGTACGAATACAAGCTTACCTTCACATTTGCTATAAATTCTTTAACCACATCACAAAATGGTGAAACACTTTAATTTCATTCAAAGCTCTTAAGGCAATGTACCCTTAAAGAAAATGTAAAGGAAAACCCGTATTTGTACTGTACAGTTTGCACTGAACTGTTGTCACGATGTGCTTTCCTTGTGTTCTCTGGACATTACCAAAATATGTAGTTATATTTGATATGAAATATATTTTCAATGAAAGCTATGACGTCCGTGCCTCATCTGCCATACCCCCTCATCCTCATGCTGGGTTGTTTATGTTTGGGCGTGGCTCTTAGCAAGGCAACTAGATACTGAGCCACGGAGGTTCATTCCGTTCAAGAATCGGCGCGCCCAAACGTAAATAACCAGCACGAGTACAAGGGGTCGTGGTGGACGAGGCCCGGTCACAAAGGCAAAAAATATTCTGTGCCAGAACACCTTTGGAACGCAATGAAAAGTAACATTTACGCCAGAGATGTGACTGTGGTCAGCTAAGACTAAGAGCTACTAAGTATTGACAGCTAAAAAGCTAGAGAGCCAATCAGCAAATCTGCCAATATTGTGATAACTGTACACAATTAAAGAAAAAAGACAATAAAAATTTTAAAAAATAATTACAATTAATTGTCAGCTAATATGTCATGATTGCTACCTATTAAGATTGTGACAGATTAGGCCTAGTAACACTGAAAAACAGTCAGGTTTACATTACACTTTGATAGACACTTTGCCCTCATACAAACATAAATGTCCTTCAGCTTATAGAGCTCTGTACGCACCTGTGCAGGCAGCCAGGTCTGCAGTTCACACCAAGTTAAAGAGCACTGAAGAGTTTCACACACAGCCCAGTTCACTAGCCAAAATGAGACAGACACACAAAAGACGTCCTGACCTGAAGAGTATCTTCTAGTATGAGTGCGCGATTGGGGTGTTACAGGCTCTACACACTTCCTTCCTGCCCTTCAGTTTCGATCATAAAAACCTTGCAAAACAAAGGCAGGAGAAGGTGAGGGCCAATGTGTTTAAGATTTTTCCCAGTAGTCCTGAAAGAGATTCATACACACATGCTGTCCACCAGCTATGTGCAAAAGCAGGCATGTAAAGGAACAAATACCACCAGCTGGCAAATTATGGCTGTTTTCAAACCACATCGTGCTCCACCATCTGCACCTTTCGAGGGGCCCCCTGACTCTCGCACACAATTTGCATTTGCGGCCCATGCTAAATTTACAGGTGTTAAGTTTTGAGACCTCCGTAATCAGGCACATCCGAGGTTAAAAACACTAGAATATACACAGCAGTGTATGATTACGATTCAACCCTAGTTACATGAGTAAAAGAGTAACATTTCCTTTATGAGGCACATGCAGGCTTTATCTATCAATATTATTAGTTATAATTTACCAGTAATTTAGATAAATAACTGAATTATCCAGCCAGACAATCAAAATGGACATACATAAGCATATCCTTTCACATATGAAACTCAAAAAGTAAAAAGAGTTTTATATATAAAATACTAAGACACTATAGCCCACAAAATGCATTTAATGTGTAACTTATAAAGACAACTTAATACATGCATTCCTGTCATGCCAATTGCTAAATAGTTCTCACCTTTGTACATAATTAATACTTTTTTGATCAGACACTCTTGCTTATTCAACCATTTGTGACAGCCCAAAAGGACACACACCACAAAGAAACACGGTTCCAGGGTGCTTTGATTAAATCTGCACTACCGCATTGCCACCTACAAGGTGCCTCTCTTCCACATAACAAAACCAGCACACAGCTTACCAGAACGTCTTGTCTCAGTGCTTTCTTGACATAAGCTTAAAGTGTTACTGCTCCTCTCTATCTCTCTCTTGGCAGATACATGCTGCCCCAATGGCCTCTTCTTCACCCTCACATCCACAGTCCCACCCAAAGAAATTCGCCACTCCTTCCCTGTCTTCCTCCCACCTCTGACGTGACTGCAAGCCTCTCAGTTGCTCTTCCTCTCCTCTTTACTCCATTCTTCCAGTTTTTGAGAAGGTGCCAAAATGAGGCCCAATACCGGGTACTGAGCATCAAACAATGGTATGAGTGCCAGCTGGGCAAGTGCCAAAAATTCAAAGCAAAAACGCCCACAAAAGTTCCCCTGTCAGTTCTTGCATCACTCCACTGGCAAGTCCTACACATGTTTTAGCAAGAATTCACCGCTTAGCAAATTCAATACAATTCACCCCTGTAACTGTGTCAGTTCATGTCCATTTACTGGGCTGCATTCATGTCCAGAGGAACATTAGCTGATTCAAATTTTCAAGGAAAATCAGTCAAACTTGGATCTTGTGTCTGACCGGTAAATCATCATCATTTACCAACCAGAACAAACTTTCTAAGTAGTCCATACTAACACAATATTAGCATGAAATAAGCTAGCTTGCTGCCGTATACTCACACAGGATGAACACAGACCCAAATCTTTAACACGCTCAGTTCATAGGATAAGCAGCTGTTGGGAATTCACACAGAAACAGAGACAGACACCTTTAGTGCCGGGTGGCTGCAGGTTGTCTCCAGTCAGCGTGCACCAGCCTACAGGGAAGATGTCTCTGGAGTCGTAGCGGCAGTAGTAGTCGAATGCACCCCTCCAGCCATCAAAGGTGACCAGCACCTCCACGCCTCGTAGCGCCCCCACTGTGGCAGGGCAGATGAAGTGTGGGTTCTTCCTGTCCACTGCTTCCAGCTTCATACCAACCTGGAAGAAATTCTGCTCTGGAGAGGGGGGCTCCTGCTGGGGTATCAGGGAGACAGACAGACAGACAGACAGAAAGACAGACAGAAAGACAGACAGAAAGACAGACAGAAAGACAGACAGAAAGACAGACAGAGGGAGAGTTAGAAAAATCACCACAAAAGGAAAATGTGGCTCAGACAACACTGAAGTAAATTTTAGATCTTCAAACGTTCCTCTACTGTATTTTTTAATCACTTAGTTACTGGTACTGGGGCATTACACTCAAGTAATGTGATATATAAACACTAAAAATATCGATATTTGAAGGGTATGCATATAGAGGGTATATATAAAAAAAAGAATCACATGTTCAAAATATTCATTTTGTTGCTTTCCAGCCTGAAATTCAAAAGAAAAACATCCCAACAACACGGTGCTACCACCTCCATGCTTTACTGAATGCATGGAGTTCTTTGGATGTTGAGCTGTATTGACCTTTCTCCAGATGTACCATTTGGTGTTGAGGCCAACTATTTTGATTTTGGTCTCTTCTGACTAGAACACTTTTCCCACTTGGCCTCAGAATCTTTAAATGTGTGTTTTTGTAATGCTCAATTGACACCACAAGGACTGAAATGCTTCAGAAATAGCTGAACTAAGCAAAAGGTTGATCACAGTTGGAAGCCAATTAATTGGTGTACAATAGAAAAGATTATTAGTTACACCTGAACGAGTTTACAAGTACTCTTTTTCAACTTTATACCCCTCAGTGCTATCACATCTTGCAAATGAATGTGAAATGTGTGTTCTAATGAATGTGTTCTAATATGTGGGTTGTGTTGTTTGGAAGCACAGAAAGATACCTTGCGAAATATACGTGCTGGTGCCATCTCAGCACCATTGAGTGTTTTCAATAAGAACATGGGCCAGGATGACGCATTCAGACGAAATCCTAAAGAACAAGATACACTTTTAGAAATCATTCAAATCGAACTAAAGATGTGTGGAAAAAGTTCCAGAACCACCCAAGTCTGAAGTTTAAACATCAGTATTTATAGATGGCACATATTGAGACAAGAGGTTGCATCTTTTTTATATCTTACAAGACATTAAGTGAAAGTGATAATTCTGTCATACGTGAACACACCACTGCACACAGTGTGTGTTCACGCCCGAGGAGCAGTGTGTGGGGACGGTACCTTGCTCAGGGTACCTCAGAGGTGCCTAGCGGTCTTGGGAATTGAACCTGGACTTTCTGATCACAGGGCGAATGCCTTAACCACTAGGCCACCAGCTGCCCCTGGAGGCACCGCTTAATCACGCATTAGTGAGCACCTGAAGCGACATGATTCATGATCAGCCTGCATTATTGTAACATGTTCGTTTTCACATTTGTTCACAGGCAAAAATTTGTTCTGCAAAATCAGTTCTACTAAGGCCAAAATTATAGTGACAATTAATGAACGATATATTGGGCAGACCTACAATACAAAATGCAACATCTCCCCTAGTCTGATCAATGGCGACATCTAGAGGACGTTTCAGGCTTTACAAAGCAAGTACTCTAAACTGAAACTATCAATAACTCACACACTTTGGGACGCAAAGAAAAGACAAACACACTATTCCTACAATTACTGGCATTCAGCTTATACAAAGCCAATGGTCCTTTTTAACAGCCACTACTTCTCAAGCAATCTAAATATAATTATTTACTGACTAAAAATCATTCAATAATAGTTCTAATTAGTTCACCATTAATGTTTGTGGTACATTATTGTTGTGAGAATGTGTGTTTGTTGTCCTCACCCAAGGGCGGCTGCAACATGCCTCCACTCTTCTCACAGCTGCCTATGGGCTGAATCTCAGATGAATCTACCAGGCGCCAGAAGTCATTCTTGTTGTCACTGCCATCCAGGCGCAGCCGAAGGCGTGAGCCTGTCAGGCCCACCACTGTGGCGATGCAGGTGGATGTGGTGTTCCTGGGGTCCTGGGCCTCCAGCTTCATTCCTGCCTTAAACTCATTTACTGGGGGTGTAGTGCTCTGTGGCGCAATACCAGTTCACATGATCATTAAAACTCCTCTGACAAGTTGCTAAAAACAAACTAAGGGTCCAATTCAGTTTAGCAGCTAAACTTTTTATTCTGAAGCATGTTTGAGAAAATGCCTGTGTTTGCATATAAAAGAAAAAGTCTCACTTGTTTGAAGCAGTGGGAAGGGGCAGCTATAGCGCCAGTCTCTTTCAAATACTTCTCCCAACTGAAGTGCCCTGATGAAGAAAAGGAAGGAAAACCTTAGAAACCTATCTCTGTGCTTCCTACACTACTGCAATAGTATTTATCTTCCCCCCCTCAGTTGAGGGTATGTCTTAAGAGAGAACTCTTAATAGCTTTCTGGGTAATAAACTTTAAAATAGAAAATCTGAGGGATAATAAAAACATTTGCAAATCAAATGGAAATCAACTTTCACTCAAACAAGATCTCTGAAACATATCCATTGACCTCACAGACAAGCATTTAAAAACCCTTTCTGAAAGTCAGTGTTTTCATTAGTTGTTATAAAGTTATAAGTGATGATTCAGAGAGGACATTGAAGCTAAAGGAAACACCAGTTCAAGTATGAATGGGGGGACTGAGGTACCTTGATACTGCGGTGGAACGCGTGAGGGTCGCCCACTGCGAGGGTGCTTGATCCTCTTGGCATCTTTCCACTCAATAGCTAAAAGTAGAAATAAGGAGATCATATGCTATATTGCACAAACAAGCCTTGCTTGTTGTTCAGGGAAATAAACTGTATATATAGCAAGCAAACCAAGCTTTCTTAGAAGAATGTACATACAAGGTTAAAAAAAAAAAAAAAGTGAACTTTTGTGAACTGCATGTTGCCCCTCAGGCACATATGACCTTACCCTTTTGTGGCACAGGTTTTCTCATGGTCCTCTGTATTTTGATCTGTTTAAAAGAGCACAAAATTTGGAATTCAAGGCACCTGAAAAGACCTGTGTGTAAAATGCATTATTGAATGATATAGCACTACCCACCTTCTGCTTCCTAAAATAAGGTGGATGTGCGTGTGTGTGTGTGGGGGGGGGGGGACCAAGTAAAACTGCTGTCAAATCTTTCTAGTCTGTTAGAAAACTATCCATTATTTAAAATAAAGTGGCCTCTTGTATGACACATGAAAGCACACAGTGTGAATTCTGTGTGAGAGAATGAGAAATTCTTTCGCTGCTTTTAAACTGTTTGCCAAGTGAAGCAATGGGTAGCCAGTAATGCAGCGCCCAGGGAGCAGTGTGGTACCTCAGTAGTGCCACTGGCAGCCCTGGGATCCAAACCCACGACCTTCATATTGAAGGGGCAACTCCCAACCATTACACCACCACCTGCCCCAATGTTCAATGTTAGACTCAAAGTTCAGCATTACTTTCCTCAAACACACTCTGATATGACCCAAAGGTTGTAGGGTCAATTGTTGAGGTCAGTGGTCAGTACTGTTTCTCAAAAGTAATTAGATGGTCTTTTACTGAAGCAGCAGTAAAACAAGCTGATCTGTCCATATAGGCATCGTGCTCCGGTTCACTAGCTAGGCAGCGAAATTCAAAGTCTGTTAGAGTAAAATTTGTGGTCATTCTATATATGTGGAGACATACAGGATACATTTACAACTAATTCTGAAAAGTGTCGCACCGCAAATTCACAGAGTGTAAAAGCGTGCACAGGGCAAGACGTTACCTTAGTCCTGCATTAGTGTCCTGGAAAACGGTTCCTTCAGTCGGGACTGTTATCTTCCTCTCCCTTTCAAAAGAAGGGCGCCTTTTTTGCTCCAAGGGGATGGCGTGCAAAAGCCAGCGACCAGTCCCTCCTCCTCGCCTTTGCAAAATGACAGCAGCAACGTTGTTTTCCAGGGACACTAACAGCACCACTCCGGAGAACCCTGGTATCAACCGGAGGCTTTGCTAGCTATCTCCTTCTAGATCTTAGAGCCGTGAAAATGGAAAATAACAAGGAAAAACTGACCGCAGAGCAGACATGTGGACAGACCGAGGACCAAAGCGATAACCCGAGATTAATACAGCAGCCAGCCAATGTCAACATGGCCAAAACCGTATAATGCTACCGCCTTGGGTTGATTTCAGCACTCATTCTGCTTAACAAACGATATAAAAAAAAACCAATAGTCAGGGCTTTGACCACGACCATAAAAATGAAAATAAAACCTAAACGTGGCTGAAATTTCCAGCAGATTGTGGGTGAGAGGCTAACAACCACAGAGTCTGTTTAGCTTAGCAACCGAAATTAGCAACGTAAAGTGGCTTCTGGCAGGTTTCCTTTCAACAATTCACTAAATCCAAGCTCAGAAACTGACTTCTTGTTATGAAGCCGCGAATTAATTGAACGGACCCATGTAAACATTGCCGTTTACCTGGCTAGGAAAGGTTTGGGTTAATTTCTCAAATGTGATGTTTGCCCGCCATGTTTTCCAGTGCGCATGCGCGCGCACACAGCAGCCACTCATCTCAGAAAACGTATTGACTGGTCGTACACTATGTGGACAAAAGTATTAGGACACATCTGTTATTCAGGGCTTGGGTTGGGTCCCTTACTTCCAGTGAAAGGCAGTTTTAATGATTCAGCACACCAAGACATTTTTCACAACGCTATGCTTCAAACTTTGTGGGCACAGTTCGTGGAAGATCCAATACTTTTGTCCAATATGTGAACTTTGAGCATGATTTTATCCTTAAAACTAAAATGTACAGTTTATATACAGTAATATATAATTATATATTATATATTACTAACCCTTATATATTAAGGTTTTCACATTATTATTGTTCATTATCCTTAAAAAGCACACATGTAAAAGATGTTGAAAAATAACATGTAATACTAATATGCTATGTTATAGGTTTGAATCGCCAGACTGCTAGTGGCAACACTGAGGTAAGCCTAACCTTACCTCCGTCTTTACTGACACTGCAATTTATGTGGGGTTAAATAAGTTGGGTTCTTTCGCAAAGGACAAGAGCGACTTTGCAGCTTTTAACTGATGAAATTCACTTTGATTTGGTCATTTCAGATCTTGCATAGAAATTGATTCATATAACAGTAATAAAAAAGGATATTCAAATACTACTAGTTTGGTACGGAGTAAACATGTAAAAATATTAGTCATAACATTGTTGTGAATGAGTAATAGACTAATGATCTTATTTAAGTCATTTTTGACCATTTTATTGGTCATAAGCTCATTTTTTAATCATGTAATTGATATAAATAAAATGCAATATATATTAATGCTGGGCAACGACTTTAACATCGCGATTAATTGTATGGTTTTCTGCGATAATCACGCAAAATTAAATAATTAATTCAAAAGTAGTGTATTGCATGCTTTTCTTTTAAAAGCACTGCCATATGAATAAAAGTGCAATAACATTTGGTTTGCAAACACTTTCAACAAATAAGGAGTTTTTAATAGCTGTCAAATCAAATATAAAACCAAAGTTATTTGCCACTGCAGGGTGTTCATATTTCATGTAGTTTGACAAAAAACGACAAATGTGTTGAAATGGGTTAACAACTTTTCAACTCTCTGTGTAAAAGTGTTGTTAGTTACTGAGGCCTCCAAAGCAGTATTTGCACAATACTGCCCTGCAGCAAT
This sequence comes from Brachypetersius gabonensis, assembly GCA_037577145.1. Classification (NCBI taxonomy): domain Eukaryota; kingdom Metazoa; phylum Chordata; class Actinopteri; order Characiformes; family Alestidae; genus Brachypetersius; species Brachypetersius gabonensis. Next base: position 10,120 of record JBBJLR010007116.1, read on the forward strand.
ATTTCTTCATAATGGGAATTAAGAAATGAAGACAGACAGACTGAAATAAAACCCAAGGTGTGAGTGAGTACAGCCAAGTGAGTCAGTTTCCCGCAAAGGCACTTGGAGTAACCTCTGACAGGAAAAGGTCTGACAGACCCAAAGCTACAACAGTCACAAGTCAGAGTCAACACTATTGTCAGGTGTGCTGCATGTACAGCACACGAAGAGAATCAGCATGCAGTGGGATCAGTGAATTACAGTCCAGCCTTTTTGAAGATAGTGAGGAAAGAGCTTCTTCTCCAAGATGGCAAGGGACAGAGAAGATGGGAGGGGTCACACGCAATGCATGTTGATTTATATAGCCCACTCAGAAGATCTGTGTTGTAAATGTGCTGGAAGGAGAGGAGTGAGGCACCACAGATCTTCTAGCCACATTCTCTAACTATGCTTCAAAACTCCCAGTGATGCAGCAGGTCTGAAGTCTGTCCAGGATGGGTGTCAGGGCTCTTCTCCCTTTAGCTCCTGGAGGACGTACTGCAGTGATGTTACATCAGGTGTCATCAGCTTGCCTGGCAGGCAGCTCACATGACAACGTCTTCAGTTTTTGAAGTGGTTTCAGCTGTTAAGAGACTTTGAGTTGACAGGTCAAGTGGCAGCAGGACAGCCATCGCTTTGCAGTGGACTGATAAAGAAGGTCTAAAGTTCATCGCTTAGGTTTTTTTTTAAATGTAAACAAGTAGGTGAAATTGTGGTTCCATTTCAGTGTGTAGAGCCACATGTGAACAAGAAAGTGTGATGGCATACTGTCTAGACCCAAACACATAACTGGACAGAAAAATGAAAGCAAAGCAACCAATAAGTTAAACACATTTGTGGGGACTTCTGCTACAGTGTTGTCAAGATCTTTCAGAACAATGGTTTATTTCCAGGGTGTGTTCTGCTGTTACATCTGTGGCTACTTCAATGAGTCAAAAATTGAGATTGAGTTAGATAAAACAATGTCATAATCTAAAAAACACGTGGCTTCCTCGATGGGTCAATTTAAATTCATGTTTGTTAGATAAAACAATTACGTCACTTATTTTTATTGGCTTTAATTTACACTGAGACATTGAACTGCATACATGTTAATAAAAACTAGGTGTTTTAGTTTTTATTAACACTATTTGTACAAAAATATTGGGACCCCTGACCATTAAACCAACAGGAATTTTAATATGTTGCATTCAAATACATCATAGACTCTAATATGGAGTTGGTCCCCCCCTTTTGCAACTATAACAGTTTCCACTCTTCTTGGAAGGGTTTCCACAAGATTTTGGATGGGCTTGAGGTCAGGGCTCTGTATGGGCGAGTCAAGTTCTTCCACAGCAAACTCATCCAACCATGGCTTTATGGCAGTGGTGGACAAAGTACACAAACTCAAGTACTTGAGTTAAAGTAGAGATACACTATGAAAAATATTACTCCAGTAAAAGTAAAAGTGTTCCCTTCACAATTTCACTTGAGTAAAAGTACAGAAGTATTTGCCTTAAAATGTACTTAAGTATCCAAAGTACTATGATTTATTATGGCTATAATATACCATTATCATTTTTGTCACAAGACTCTTGCATAATAAACATGTGAAAAGACTTCATTGACACTTATGCTTATTTAAATGAGCATGAGCTCAAAACCTTGAATCTAAATTCCTTTAGAACCAAATGAAATAACACGATTTCAGAGCAGGCCATTTCAATTTAAGGTTTATTTTTTAACATTGTTACAAGTTTAAGTTGAAAAAAAAACATTTTAGTGTTTAAACTATTAAACACAGGTTCACATGAGTTTTCTTTTACTATATTGTACCTAAATGTCTCTGTGCGTAAATATAACCTGGCCATATTTTTCATAGTTTTTGTATCAGAAGAAACTTTTTGCATTAATTCCTATACTGCTTCACATAAAACCAGGTGATACTTGGTAAATAAAATAAAATAAGAAAACAAAACAAACCAAAAAAACAAGGTCACCTCAACATAGTGTGGACATTACAAAACAAATGACAAAATAACAGGCATCAAATGGCAAGGAACAATTTGTGTCAGTAAACATCATTAATCTGCATGCCATTAATTCTGCTTCTGGTGAGTGTGCTAGTACAGTATGGCACTAATGATCTAACTAAAGAGGCAATATTTTTTATTCAGCTTGAGAAGGAGCTGATTCTCAAAGTTTTTTGAGTCCATTCTTGCCCTCCTGGGACTGAAAATAAGCCCTGCTGTGCTGAAAAGACGTTCACAAGCTGCAGAAGCAGGTAAAGCAGTGTTGACCTTCAAAGACAACTTACAGACTGCTGGAAAGGACTTGAGAATTTCTTTGTCATCAGATTTCCAGGCAAGGTAGCCATCTAACTGCTTGATACCTTCACGACCATGAGTAGACTTCATGCTTGCAAAGAAGTCCTCTTCCTCAGAGGCACTGGAACCATCAACTGGTGTTTGATTCGCAGGCTCTTCCTCCAGATGGTCCTTGATGTAGTCCAGCCCTGAAATGGACATTTCCACAGATGCTAAGAATCAAATCTTTTAAAACAGATTAAAATATAAAAAAATTATTTGACTGTTTCTTTGAATCTTTTAACTGATAATACTTTTCAAAAACTAAAATAATCTTACCTAGTTTGACAATGTGTTCATCTGATGTCCAGGATGTTTTGAATTTCGGGATAAGGATGGCAGCTGCAATAAACTCTGGCTCTACCAGAGTTCCAAAGCGCTGCTGGAGGTTTGCAGTACCTGGAGGTAATGCGAATTCGGTCTAGTTTTGAGATGAGGAGTGTCAAAAAAAAAAAAAATCAAAAAAAAATTCCCTTGACTTCTTTATGACTTGCGTTGTTCTTCTCTATGGCTTATGTATTGTTGGGTTAGGTGTTGGCTAATTATTATTTGACAGTTGTCGTATAGATGCTCTGACTGCAGTATCTTGGTTAAATAGTTGACTTGGATTTAAGCTGTTTTACAGGTAAGAAACAGTCATGGATTTCCTAAGCACTGATGTATGTCGCTCTGGATAAGTGCCATTTTACTGTATCTACTATCAGATCCTTCAGTAGTTAGGCTACAACTCAAAGTTATGCGTTTTAAAACCTATTTTAGTAATAGTTTTACTATTAACATTACATGAATTTAAAAGAATTATTTTAAAAAACTTACACTGGCAATTAGAGTGAAGAGCAGACAGTTCTCTTCTCCTTGAACTCCAACAATCTGTTGTCGTTGCTATGAAGTCTATCTCTGACATTGGTTTTTTCATATTATTCTTCATCTCAAGTGCTGCCTCATCCATCTTATGTCGCAAAGTGGCCCTTGACATGAGGGAGGTGTTAGGAAGCTCTAAATGATGGTTGTTCCACTACACTAAAGGGTTGGAGACTCTGCGTTACAAAATTCAGCACTGCATGATCAACATTCTTCTGTGTGACTGGCTTAGTTTGTCCCAATGTCAACTGTCTGGATGTTGAAGGAGTCTCCTCGCTTTCCATTTTTCTTTTCCTTGGCGCTGTTAGGGCAGTGTATCTCTGCAAGTGGCTACCATGCTTTCTCTGCGAAAAGGAAAAATTAAAAAAAGATATAAATTAACTACCTTGACAAACTCTCTTTGACCAATAAAATAAACATTTCATATGCTTTTAGTGTGTCAGATGTAAGCTACAGAGTAAAATTATGTCAGCACAGGCTTGGAACACAGTTTTTGGAAGCTGAACATTTGAAAAAAATAACTATCTTGTTAACAGTGTTGGGAGAAATGCGTTACAAAATTAATGTATTACAGTAACATATTACTTTTTGCTGTAACGCAGTAGTGTAAGGCATTACTAATCAATTTTCAGTAATAT
>JBBJLR010007126.1:0-13981 GCA_037577145.1 Brachypetersius gabonensis
GGCCTACCTCACAGTCCTCCATTCAGCCGACAATAGACAGACACAAAGACAGAACAGTTTGGTCTGAGCTAGAGACAGCCGGAGCAAGGTGGCGCAGCAGGCCCACCACCCCAACACGCACCCCACAAAGAGTCCACGGGCACCAAGAGCCCTCCCACCCCCCCCGCAGGGCCGCAGCGGGGACCCCTTTTCAGATTTTAACTTTTCAATGATGTTCACAAACTGCCATCTTAGCCATCTTGTCCTTTTAGATATGTACATTAGATCTTTTAAGTTGTGCTATTCTGATTGTGTCTAACTGTTGTGTCTCTGGCAAAAAAGTGGATCACAAATTTATGCAAAACTGACCAATGTGAGTTGTTTGAAAATCAGTTGGCAAATCAAGTTGATGACGAATAATATTGGCACCAAATGTATTCGTATCCCTCTCTTTTTAATATGAATGAAGTAGAGAAGCTCTATTGGCATATTTCCATGAATATGGCCTATGCAAATAGCCCACTATGAATCATTATACAGTGCTGTACATGTAATGCTGTACATGTGTACCATGATAAATATATTGTCATAATGTTCAGCCCTAATCTAATTACAGGCAAAACTTTCATGATATATTGCTTATCATAATGGTCACATTCTACACAATGTTCTGTGATACATCGTGGATTACTATGTTTTTTGAAGTTCTCCCCAAGATCAGGATGACTAAAAAGGTTCCACTGTGTTACCATTTGTGTGTTAGAATGTTCTTAAGTGTGTTTATCCTAAACTGGAAATAGACCCAAGTATACAATGGTGATGCCCCCCTCCTTTGTTTTTCCTCATGATCTGTTATCTTTATTGTTTTTCTTCTTCACCAAGACTTTGCAAACATTTCTTTAACCTGCCTTTTATCACAATTTCATTAGCACCCCCTTAAGGTGTTACAGAGCAGATTAATTCAGTAGTAAGTAAATAGCAAGTGAATTCAGTAATAACAGAAACCCGTTTGAAAGAAATTGTTGTAACTACTGTATTCAACAATGTCTTCCAAGAGGAACCATCTTGATATATTGCCATATTGATTTTTTTTATCCCAGCCTTTATATAATTCTGTTGAATAGTCTTTTGAATAGTCTTCTCTGAGTTTGAGGTAATGCCCATCACGGAGGATCCTCAGCCATGCTGACATGGATGAAATGCAAATCCAAATGAACTCATGGCAGCGTTCAGTCTAAATGCAAATGCGAGATGGTGGTTATAATCTGAATTATGGGCCCATATGCCTTAGAAAGCTCGGGAGTAACTCCTCGCTCAGAGCAGGTAATTGTGTTCATTAGAAGCATGTTGCTGGCAGTAGGAGAACAGCTGCAGAGTTCAGTGCTGGAGAGAGTGGGAAAAACCTCTCTGTGTTCTCCAGATGCCCAGGTGCTTCACAGTGGGCCCCTAGTAACCATGCTTAACTCTCCAGATCCCTGTGTTGAGCTAGCGGGAGAGCTACCTTATTATCATTCAGAACATGGAAGCCCTCATGGAGCTGAATTTTCACCATGCTGGGCAACGACCACAGATGTCACATTGTGTCCTTTCTGATGGCCAAATGCCTGGGTCTTCCTCTAAGACTGCTTCCCTATAAAGCAGACTTCATTCCCAATTGACCATCTGCCAACATGTCAATGCAACTGGTGTTTTTTAAGCGGCTAAATGAAAACCATTGACCTGGAATTCATGCGTTAACCTTTCTGGACAGCAATTAAAGCCAGTGTTCACATAGTAGATCCTACTTCTCTTTTAATAAACACTGAACACTTGCTTGTTAACCTGCACCAAATTGAGTGTCCCCCATGTTTCAAGATCAGATTTTATATATCAGATTTTATGTAGCACCCGTCTGAGAAAGCATAAGACCGTGACTATTTAAAACCGAAGAAAGTGAGTAATTTGTTTATAAAAAGGTTTTAAGGTGTGCTTGAAATACAGCGCTAATCGTGTTCAATATGTAATTAACAAACAAAGGCTGTTAATTGACTAGATGGGGTTTATCGAGAGTGACAGAAAATAAATGACATGTATAAGCAATAAAAGCGAAGGGACTCATTAAGCATGGAAAATTAGCCAGTAACCCGACCGGAACCTCAAACAGGAGCTGGTGGTGTCGGACTTCAGCCACACTGGCTGCGTTAATCATGATTCCACTACATCACCCTTCAACTGGACGTTGACCAGTATTGACGCTGTCACACAACATCTGTCGCCCTGACAATGTACACACATGCACAGCGCCTCTTAAAAATAAAGGTGCCAGACTGGATTATCTGGAACAGTGACCACTATTCTGTAAAGATCATTCTAACTGATGGTTCTTCAAAGGGTCATATCATGGAAACATGTCTGAATTCTGCAGTATTTTCCCTCTCCGGTCTGGCCAGATGACGTATTAAAACTAACGTTACTGTTTTTGTGATGTCACACGTTTGCATACATTCAGCCCATAAGGTGGGTTTCGTCCCAGACTACTTTGGAATGACAGTTAATATGGCCCAGCCAATCAGAACAGAGATCATTTGCATCAAGGCATAAGAACAACAACAGCATGTGTAATCTTAAAAGATAAAAGTGTATAAAACCAAATATATGTCATGAATTGGCCTCTCGGACAAAGACAAAATGTTGGATTTGAGCCCCTTAAAGAACCACTTTCTCTGCGAGAGATGTGTGAGCTTTAGGAATGTTCTTAAAGTTTGAGGAGCCCCAAAACTTTTCCCATATCTGTATGTCCAAGCCAAGAACCATTTAGGAAACTTTATATTAAGCAGTAGCAGATATCTGCTCTCCACACCCAAGTGCTTTAATAAAGGCAGCTGGGTTGCTTTTTTCGCTTTGTCAGCACAGGACTACCCTCCCTGCACTCCTCTGCAGATTTATTAAATAATTTTAGCGTTTTGGAATATTGACAGAGGGCTCCTACTTATTGGGTAGACCCTGTCAGAAGACATTCCATCATAATTATGGCCTGATATATCAAAAATCTGCCATGCTCTAATTGCCGCCCTCTCCTCCTTTTTCTGATAGCAGTCTAGCTCAGTGCGGTCCACAAGAGTGAAAAAGAATGAAACGTCCCGGTAACTGATTGCTCTTTTTCGCTGAATCTGGCTGTGTTATGCTTTTTTCGGTTGCCTTGTGTTCCTGCCAAGTTGTGGGAGTGGAGCTGTCTTCCGTCAAACCCTTGCATACATGATCAACAGCGAATAATCATTTCTGTCATTAACCCTTAGAAGTCTGCAACTGAGTTGGAATTGTCGGTTTTATATACTATTTATCTGTAATGGAGAGGGAGCATGGCCCATTTTGGCTTTGGATAAGTCATTTACAATATTTGAGCATGACATTTTTTTTAAAGAGGCAGTTTTTAGAGGTTTATATTGTCTCCCATGTCCAAATAAACACTGGGCTAAATGTGATAGAGAAGTGGTGGACAAAATCCAGTATATGGACAAAAGTGTCGGGACACAACTGCTTTTCAGGGTTTAGGCTTCAGCATACCAAGATATTTTGGACAACACCATGCTTCCAATTTTGTGGACCCAGTTTGGGGAAGAACCTTTTCTATTCCCACATGACTGTGTCAATTTCTCAAGAAGAGTAGAAGCTGTTGTAGCTGCAAAAGGGGACCGACTCCATATTAAAGTCTATGTATTTGAATGCAGTGTCTTTAAAATCCCTGATGGTCTAATAGTCAGGCGTACCAATGCTTTTGTAAATGTAGTGAAAAATGTGACATTGGTTAAGCTAAGAACACATTCTATTTCAGCTGTCACTCTCACACTAATCACTACTTTGCAATCTGAACCTAATCTTTTTCTTATACATGTGTCCATGTTCTAGTACAGAAGCCAAGTCTGTACTGTGGTGTATGGCTTTTTTGACCTACTAACTAAGCTATTGCTAGCTTTTCTAACAGTCTGCAGCTCTGTATACCATGGAATAGGATTGATTTCTGCTTTTCTGCATCACTCTGCCTTCTCAGATATACATTTTTATCATCTGCTCAGCACTAGTTATTTAAAATTGAATCTGAGCAGACAGTTAAGAATCTGTACATTTGATATAATATCTCAACTTGTGTTAAGAAGAAATAATATAAAAAATATATAATATAAAAATGTATTTTTATTATAGCTTTCAAAGACATAAGTCATCTGTTTTCTTAACTTAACTAGTTGCAGCAAATTAGTTGCAGTGAGAACTGAGCTCATGAGAAATGAAAGCTTTAATTGGTCCTTGTGAAATCTCTTGCAGGCCTTGGATGGAGAGAGATGTGTGGAGCTTTAATGAGGAAGGGTTTAAACCCACAGGTCTCTGCTGGAGGCTGTGGTTGATTACTTAATGGCTAGAAATGTTTCACTAAATATTGACTTCGCATGTGCAGGCCACTGATCTCAGGCTTGCCCATGTTCCCCAGAAGCAGTGGCCTTGATGAATGAGCACCATTTGTTTTTCGTGGGAAGTGTATAAAAACAAGATTTTTGGAGTGTGTGGTTTAACTTAACCTGTTAGCTGATAAGTGATAAATCCTACTTAATGAGCTAAGGGTGGGCACAAAAGACATTTTTTATAATTATTCATTTAGTCTGACTAGGTAATAAACTAACTAAAAATACTTTACAGAGTTACAGAGCCGAATGTAAAGTTCGCTGCAATGTCTATATGTTGCTCAACCAGTCTGTTTTCAAACCTACGCATCGTTTTTTTAATGAATGAGATCAATGTGGCATTTAATCACATTTAAAGCTTTAAAATGTCCATGCAGTCTGTATATGGTAATTTAGCAATGTCACAAAATCAATAAATTTCCATTTATCTGCCTATTCAGCTTGTAGCATTACCCTGAAGTTATAGAGTGTTTCAGCTTTTTAAATTAAGCCTCTGAATAGAGCCTATTTACACATCATTATTTACTTAATTCTACAGGATAGGGATATGTTTAAAAATTGCCAAGTACAAATGATTTTTGAGTATTTCTTGGTACTTAAACCCAAACAAACAGAACAAGTGGATATCAGGGGAAAAATTAAAATACAAGATAAATGTAGGAAATGTTTCTTTAAGAGTAGTAGAAGTTGGCCATTTTTATAGTGATTGCTTCAGCAATGTTTCATCATCACGCTACTGTTTCATCATTCTTTTTATAGCTGGAATTTTGAGCCTCTTCTCTTCCTTCCGCTTTTAAAATATTGGCATGGTTCCAAAGTCAGAACATCCATAATATCTGGCGTAGTGCGCGTGTATTGATCGGATGATCAGAAAGAGAGGATGGTCAAGTCGACCTAAAAAATGTGTGCCAGAGAAAGAGTCTGTGACATCATGGCTATGGTGGCCAGAAATGCCACAAAACATGGAAAGAGGATTCAGTCTTGTGGAGCAAAAGACACAACAGACTCACAAACAGACTTCGACACTAAAGCTTCGACACAAAAATCAGCAGTGCATTCAGCCGTCCTTAACCATAAATGGCTTGCTAAGAGTTCGATGGTTCACTGGTAAGATGCCGGGCACTGAAATAAGAGAATCAGAAGATCTCCAGTTCAGATCCATTATGCTAGTAGTGTTTTTGGTTTTTTTAACACAAACATTTTTGGCCATACAACCAGTGTTTGAGTGTCTCAAAACACTTTATAGCAACAACATAAACACACTTCGCATTTTCTCGCAGAAATACATCTTTCTTTCTTTTGTCACCAACCTCAGAGACTAAGCCCATCCGTAGCTTTGTGGATGTGCAATAACTTACACATTGTTTTAAGAATAACTGATCGTGAATATATTTTTCTGAAACCCCTGAAAAGATCCCAGGCTATTCAAAATTATTCAGCACTGCCATCCAATAACTTGAACGTAGTCAGTCCCCTGCGTCCTTGGTTTACCGATAGGCTGCTGGGAATGTTTGCTTTATTATATGAAGTGAATCCATGCCCAGAGCTCTACACCGCGGCCTGACGAACATTAGCATAACCTCTCATTAACTATTTCCCCATATGGTACCACCAGAGCCTGGTGTTCCATCAGGAGTGCTGGGTGCGTGCACTTTCCTTATGCCCTAGACTGCAAGCACAGAATATTCATTTTAGACCCGATGAGTTATATCCTGCAGTTGTTACGTCGTTAGAATGTTTTGAATATTACTATGTAAAGCAGCATTCTTCTGTTAGTTTGTTCTTCATTTTCATTTTGTTATACTATTCAAAATGTATGGAATTACATATTCAGTCATGAGCGCATAGTGAGTTATGCAGTGAATTTACATTAACATTCTGTATCAAGTTTACTCTACCAAAAAGAAATAAAAATATTAGGTCAAAAATGGATTGCTCGGTTTTTATGGCCACAAAACAACTATATGCACAGTAATGTTTTTCCAACCAATTAAAATCATCATAAAAATTGTTTGTACTTCTGCTTACAGATTTAGAATCTGACTTTTGGCAGAATTTCTCAGTAAGTGAGAAATCCATTGCGTTGCATATACATTTTTTTCTGGTCAATTTTGAGCAGCTTCTTGTTAACTAGCATATTATTGCTTCCAAATATCATGGATGGGAAGTCCTTTAGTCAGCACGATTTTAGTTATCCAAAGGAAAAGCTGAAAAATAGGCCATTAATTTGGCATATGAATGTGTCTCACTGCTTGTAGTCACAAGGAATTGGAAGAATGAGTATGTATTTTATATTTGTTAAGTCAGCGCTGTATAAAAGTGGATGAGCGCTTCGAATAAGGTCAAATGTCAGGACAACTGTCAGGAAAAAAACCTTCTAAAAGACAGAAGATAAACCAAAACAATACGAATGGAGTAATGCACAATAATCAGCCACAATTAAAACCACTGGCAGGTGAAGTGAAAAACAAGTCGTTAAAGTGGCACCTGTCAAGTGGTGGATCATATTAGAAGGCATGTGAACAGTCATTTCTTGATGTTAATGTGTTGGAAGCAGGAAAAATGGCTGAGCAGACGGATGTGCAACCTCCTACTAGAAAAGGCAATGAAGCACCACTCAGTGTAGCTGCTCCCTCTGGTGAACTCAGAAGCACTCTGATAATGTAAACACTCATCATCAGACAGGTTCAGCTGTTAACATGTATATCTCTTATGATTTCTGAGACAGGTGGCTCTTGGTTTTAAAGCCATTAGTAATGAAGCTTTGAAGCCAAATGCGCTTGGATACTGACATACATTATATGGATAAAAGTATTGGGACGCCTGGCCATTGCACCAACAGAGACTTTCCAATCAAATACTTACACTTTAATCTCGAGTTGTTCTCCCCTTGCAGCTATAACAGCTTCCACTCTTCTTGGAAGACTTTCCACAATTGTTGAGGATTCTGTGGGAATTGTTGTCCGTTCATTCTGTGGAGGTCAGGCATGTTGGACGAGAAGACCTGGCTTACAATCTCCGTTCCAATTCATACCAAAGGTGCTTGGTGGGATTGAGTCAGGGCTCTGTTGGGGGCCAGTCAAGTTCTTCCACACCGAACTCATCCAGCCATGTCTTTATGTAGCTTGCTTTGTGCACTGGGACACAGTCATGCTGGAATAGAAAAGGTTCTTCCCCAAACTGTGTCCACAAAGTTGTAAGCATGGTGTTGTCCAAAATATTTTAGTCTGCTAAAGCATTAAGATTGTCCTTCACTGGAAGAAAAGTGTCTCCCAATACTTGTGTCCATATAGTGTAGCAAGTATGTGGCTAATCCTATCAAATTGAACCAGGCCTCCATTTGAAACTTTATTTTATTCAGCATGACATCCAGCACTTGTTATGAATCAAATCAAAATACTGAATTTGTTTAATTGCCCTGTGGACAGTGGAAGCCCTGATTTTTATTTAAGTATGGGTGGCAGGGTGGCGCAGTGGTTGGCACTTTTGCCTCACTGTGAGAAGGTCTATGGCTCTGTTTCTTCTCACTGTGAGACCAGAATGTTCACATTGTGTCTGCCAGATGCTCCAGTTTCCTCCCACAGTCCAAAGAAGTGTATGTCAGGTTAATTGGAGATGCTATATTGCCCCTATCTGTAAATGTGTGTGCCTTGCAACATGTCTAGAGTGTATTTCGGCATTTTGCTCTATGAGTTCTGGAATGGCCCCCAGCTCAGATTAGGAAAAGTGGTGTTCTGATGATTTATGCTGCCTCGTCGAAAACTGACACCCTAGCACAAATTGACAGCGGAGTCTATCGACTCACGCTACTCGATACAGTTTATACAGCCACCAGTTTCTAGTCAGTTTATAACACTGATAATGATGAGAAATAGACTAATAATATGCTTAATCAGAGATAAATACACTTTATTTAAAAAATGTTTTTATAAGCAGTCAATTCATGCTACCCTATTGAAAAGTACCACTAACACAAGGTAGCACAGATTTATGGGCGTGGCACTGAATCCTAAGAATCCACAGAAAAGCACCGTAGCACATCTCGATGGGTAGCATGTTTTGACAAAACTGTGGCTCACATAAAAAATAAATAAAGAATGTGCGGCCTTCTTGCCAAAGGCGATGGCACTTTATTTATTTATTTCTTCAATTGTCTTCCACTTAAGCCGTTAAAAGTATAGGGTTCTGAGCTACCCTGGATCATGAAATCTCCCCAGACTCTCTGACAAGAGATAAGTGTCAGCCTTTCAATACTAATGTTGCTGAGGTGAGATGTTGCGACGACTGTCTCATTATCTCTTACACACTTTCATGATTTTAAATGTGCTACTCATCCAGATGATCCTTTGCTTTCTGTCATTGCTCTCTCGCACTCCTATTCTCTCACCTTTTTGCCCCCTCCTTTTTTTTTACAGCTTTGAGAGAAGTGATGTTTAAAGGTGCCCAGAGAAGTTGTTACGAACAGGTTTTCACACTGGGTTGTTGTTTTGGGCTCATTACCAGACAGCTGTGTGTTGTGTCTGTGCTGGAAACTCAATTCCAGCTCCTTTTGCTGTTTTGAAGGAAAAGATGCATGGCAGGTACAAGACAAGGTTGGTGTGGAAAATCAGCATCATAAAAGAAGGGATTCGACAAACGTCCCAGCAGATTTTACTCCCTAACCACTCACTAAAGGTCTTGGGTTCTGAGCTTTCATAAGATTTCAATAGAAAGCTTCTGTATGCTACGGTGATTCTGAAGGGCATTCTGAATGTTGCATTAAAAATTCAAGTAAAAGTCCTTATAAGCCATTGTCAAACTGTGGCTGCTGTAGTTTAGGCTGAAAATGTCAAAGCGCAAGAAAAAGACATTTCTATGAGGAGTCAAAATTTTGCTTGTACCTCTATGGGAAAAGTTTTGACGCCACCAGGAGGAGAACATGCAAATTCCACACACACAACACACACAAGGCCAGGACCTGTATTCAAAGCCCAACCTGCAGTACAGTTATTTTTCCATATGGAACTACCAAGCAGTCTAAAAATGAGCTCCATATATGACGGTTCTCCAGGAAATGGGTAAATGGAAAAAAACAGAAACATTCATTTTCTTGATTATTTGCTTTGATGCTCTAATGAAGACTAATACTTGAAGTTACTGTTAGCTCAGTTATTATAGCTTCTCATGAGTCATAGGTGTAAAACTGTGGGAGTAGCAATATAAGGGGTTCAGTAATTATGTTACTCAGCAAAATCTCCCTGTGCCCTCTTCGCCCCAGGAGTGTGACTGCCCTGCTGGCTCTGATGGTTGGTACGCCCCTGCCAAGCCTCTTCCTTATGGCTCCAGAATGTAACGTAAAAAACACCTCAAATTATTATTCTCCTTTATTCTGCACTTGAGCTTGGTGTAAAATTGTCTCTGCAAGCATTATGTGCCGAGCTTTACTCCCCCTCTCAGCCATACATAATTGATCCTTGAACTAACTGAAGTTTGGGAGGAGAACCTTGTCTAAACTGTCTAACTTCCCACATGCATGGCATATCAAAAGTAGGAGAGCATGTTGCGTTCTTTTTGAAAATTTCTCACTTCAGATTAGTAAGAAAAGAAAATGGGAAAAGTTGTACTAACATGAAACAGCTAATAAAGACATAAGCCATGAGGGACTGCACTGATTTTATAGGTATGAGTGTAATTATGGCAGCACGGCGGCACAACAAGAAGGTCCTGGTTTACATTCCTGCCCAGGGCAGCTAAGGGTCCTTTCTGAGTGGAGTTTATATGTGCTCCCAGGTAATAATAATAATAATAATAATAATAATAATAATAATAATAATAATAATAATAATAATAATAATAATACATTTTATTTGAAAATCGCCTTTCAAAACACTCAAGGACTCTGTACACATGAAAAAAAGATAAAAATGAACAAGCATAAGAGCAGACAATTTACAGAATCTACATAAAACAATCCAAAATAATATGGCAGAGTAGAGAAGATTATGTTAAATTTTGAACAGGTGAGTTTTGAGTCTAGATTTAAAAAGAGAAAGGAAGTGATGTTTTTTCTATGTCAGGAGAGTGAACACATGTCTGTTTAATAACTGGTTGTTAATATTAATTGTATTTATGAGAAATATTGTGCCAAGCAACATAGTTAATTTATGGCAAACAGATGTTTTTTTCCGTTACAAATAAACCAAGCCGTACCCCGAGCCTTACCCGTATGGTCAGAGCTGGTTAAAAGTGGGCTACAGCCGAGCTGACTGGATCATACTGCTTTCTGATTGTTCGAAATGTTGTCGTGAGGGTTTGGAAAGAAGACATTGTTTTTTTTTCTTACCGTCTACGCAAAAAAACAAAAGTGGAGATACAAAAAAATTAACAACTGGAAAGTTGAAGAACCAGGACATCACTAACTAGTCAGCAGGGTTAAGTTTTCATTACTATAAATAAATACAACACTATAAATAATAAAAGAACACAATAACAAAAGTGGCTCTGATAGAAACACTTTCCACTGTTTCGACTCCATGGTCACTGATGATGAATCAGAAAACTTCCGGAGGAAATTGCTCATGTGATGACTGCCACAACACACAGAGAGACACAAGAACAATATAAAATAAGTCGAAATAAAAATCTGTTGAAAGAAAACACAGTATGAATACAGAAACAGAAATGCTTGGTATAATATCCATCTGTTAGTAACGCAGCTGAGTGGAAAACTATTGACACAAATGCAAGTTTGGAATAAGTTATTGCACTTTTAGAAAATCAGTAGTAATTCAATTATATTAAGTAATGAAAAGCAATATTGACCAAATTGTAATATTGCACATGAAGACTATTACACATATGATATTGCATGTAATTAAGTGATTCAGCACCATTTAGAAAACATATCATGTTGCACATAATAAGGTTTTAGCACCTTAATCAGAAACACGGTTACTAGGCTAAAAGATGCAATGGAAAATCAAAACGCGCTGCAAGTTCTGTTCCGTTGGAATACAGTGTAGGTACAGTTGCTGTATACATATGGAAAAGTGCCATTAGAGTAGATTATTGTTGCCAAGGCACCAATGAGGACAAAAGCTCTACATTGGATCACAAGAATCTCCTGATCTGTTTATCCTTTTTTCTCAAAAAATCATAGAAATCCCAAATATCACCTCAATTTTTGCTCACCGAATGACCACCACAGCAACAAAGGGACCCTTGTATCTCACTGGGCTGTTTCTCAAATGGCTCCCTGCATTGTGCCCTACACTGATATGACGTATTGTATTTCTGCATCCAGGCCATTGTGCACAACACCCCATCACTCCCCCTTACACACTTTCTCTGGCAACCACATTTTTTTCACAAGCATTTTTGGTGCACATGCAAAGTGTGTATGCAGTTTAACTTCCTGTAAAAGGCAAGAGGGCGTGAATTGATCTGTGCCTTTGTTTAGAGACTCATTACAAACTGCCCAGAGTGCACTACGCTAACACAAAAGCAGAAATGGATATCAATATGCCCCCCAGCTCCAGTGAAGCCCCATCAAGGAGAGATGGACAATTGCTATTAGGCCACATGAAGCCACTGCACCGATATGAACAGCAGAGCATCAATAACGTTGTTAATGGTGTGCCAGCAGCAGACACCACAGCACATCAGCTCTTCACAAATCAGTGATGGGACTTTTAATGTGAGCAGGACGAGAGCCTCAGAAGGTCTTTCTGGGTGGAATAAGTGGTTTAAAGAAAGGTGCTGTCTGTCTGAATTGGAAATGGACAGTATTTGAGTGGACCTGTGGGGGTGGATGCTTTAGTGCATATTAATAAACATGAAATAAATAAACATGCTGCTTTTACTCATTCTATTCTTTCAAACTTTCTTTTCCTTTTTACATGAATGAGATTTCATTTACACTTCATTTACACACACAGTAGTGAGTTGCACTGTGAGGCACAGCACAAGAGGCACAGCACATGTCACTGCTGGCAGGCAGAAGCAGCATTTTTCTTTCTTCATTTTAGTTTTTCATTCTTAATGTTTGGTCATTGTGAGGTATATTCACACAGAAATTAATTTTACTAATAAAAAGGTAATTGTAATTTTTAACACTGACACTGAAACACATTTGACCATATTTGACCATGGGAAGTGGGCTTATAGATGAAGTAATGGCAAGAAGTATGTTTTTTTTTGTGTGTGTCTTTTATTTTTCTCCATATTCATTTAAATGACAACGCACCAGTGTGACAATGCCATGAGGCTTTGTCGCCCCCTCTGGTCCAAATGGAAACTGTCCAAGATCTACTGAATATCATCACTGTCCAAAGAAACCCAGAAAACAAGGGTCTCTAAAATAGTGACTGTGCAGGTGAATTATATAATGTTTTATATTCTGTTGAATGTAACAAATTAACAACCATTTTGCTTCATAATGTGCCGAAGGTCATTCAACGTATTTATTTTCTCTCAGAAAATCAACCAGACATGTCATCTGACTGGGGCATCCTAACATCAATTTGTTTTTCTTTGGATAGCTCACCCTAATTCAATCCGAGAATCACTCTTGGAGTTATGGTTCAAGTTAGCTCAGTAAGTGTTTATTCAGCTCCAGTGATTTTACTGCTAATGCTGGGTGCCGGTATAATTGACACTGCAGGTCAAGAATAATTGGCATCATTGTTCTACCATCAAATGATTTACCTTTTCGAAAGAGGCCCTGGCAACCAAAGTTTTATTGATGTGTTTTCCTGTTTACACCAAACCGGATGCAGCAAATATATTTACAGTAGGTTTGTGAGGCAGGAGACAGAGCTGGCAGCAGGGCTGCATATTTAATAACCTAATCTAGCAAAGCTATAAAAGAAATAAGTAGTGAAAAAAGAAATAAGAGTTTGTAGTGCTAATGCGCCGTATTATCATCACTGGCTAAATGATAGATATCTAATGCCTGTGCCGAGTTAATGCGTTTGAGAGGAAAGTGTTTTCCGAACGCGGATGTCGCGATTTTGTTTCCTGCTCATCTACCAGTTGCACGAAAGGAAATGCGGCCATCGATTGAGGCGAAGCGAGTGAAAATTGGCCAAGAATATCTCCCATCCCAAGCCACGTGTGTGAAATTGCATTTTGTTTCTAAGAGCTTGTATGAGTCCCTTTGGGAAATTTAGAGTAGATGTGTGTATGTCAGGGGGGCTTTAGCCTAGAATGAGACATGAAGGCGCTATTGAATACGGCTTTGATTTGCCGTGGACGCAGAAGCAGAAGCTTTCAATACTGTTGTGGTGCTGCCCCTCCTAAGATTATTGTACTTGGTGGTCTTGGTGCTTTCAGCCTGAAAGACATGGACTTTGTCAAGTTTTTAAGTTTACAATGACATGTTGCGGTGTTTTATTTAAAAGAGCATGTGCATACATACCAGTGCTCACTTTTACTGGATGATAATATTTGGTTTCTTTGAAACATCCTTTCAGCGTGTATAATATCATTCAAATGAATACATTGTTTGAAAATGGCAACTTCATTTACACTTTGCTTGTTCATGTGTCAAATGAACAAACAAATCACATTCTTGTGTACAACAAATCATG
>JBBJLR010007137.1:0-13981 GCA_037577145.1 Brachypetersius gabonensis
TGGTGGTGCTGGAGGTAGGATTCGAACCTGTGACCTTTTGGTCCGGAGGCAAGTATCCTACCACTAGGCCACCACCCTTGACCTAACTTGGCCTAACACAGTAAAATAGTCCTAACTGAGTAAGTCCTCTAAAATAGAAATAACACCACAGCTACTACTGTCTCCAAAAAATCATTTATCTTGCTCTGTGCACCTTTTGAGTCTATAGGAGGCGCTATCTGGCTCCTTACAGTGGTATGCTGAAGGTAGGATTCGAACCCATGACCTCCCACTAGGCCACTTACTGAATCCCATACCTATGCAAGAGTAATGCAAGCAGTGCATCAGGAGAGATCCTCTCTCAATAGTTGAGTCTTCAGGAGGTTTTCGAGGCTAGACAGGGTTTCTGCAGAGGTCTGTGTTGTTTGTGTGAGGCAGAAATGATGTATATGTAGTGTGTATGCATTGTGTTGAAAGGAGGAGAGGAAGGTTGGGGGGGGGGGGGTGATGGTGGTACCTGTGTCTGAGGTGGTGGGGGTTCTAAAATGTTATACCTTTCACAGCCACTCTGATCAACATCGTCAACTTGGCGATCATGCGTGCCCGGGCTGCGTCCCTGGGGATCTTGATGTCTTTCACTTTGGACCACTTGTTATGCCCCGCGCACAGAGGGGGACACGCGTGGAGCGCGCGGCACTGTCGTACGCACCGCGCGTGGGGCCACGGAACCTCTGGCACGAGTCTACGGGCGCAACCGGAGAGAAAAACACGCAACACTGCTCCTGCTGACATGCCCTTGAGTGAAAAAACGAATCAGAATCAGAAAACTTTACTGATACCAGAGTCACCGATTATGTCTGCAAAGACGCACAGAAACAAGAACATTATAAAATACTTTAAATAAATCCTATAAAAAAAATCTGTAGAAAAAGCCTCGATAAGAAATAGACTATGCTATATACAGGAATGTTGGATATAAATACTATAAAGAAGTTACTTACAGTTAAGTGAATTACTAACGACGCTGACAGTAATTAGGAGTCACTGGGCGTAATAGAGTATATCAATAATGTTGACACAAGTAGTGATATTAACATGATAAGATATTGCACAAGGTAGTGCAATATTATAAAATATTAATAATAATATTGCACAAGGTAGATCGCTGCACATAATAGAAAAAAACAAAAACAAATAAATAATTATCATCAGACATTCACACACATGCTATAATAACCCATAGTGGTAGAGCTATATAATAAACCTATTTGACAGTGGTTATAGTGTTACAGCAGGGATTTCTATTTATAGATCATCAACAGTAGATCATCTATGTGATATTACGTACTAAAAGCTTTTTAGTTCTAGCGTCTGCCTTTACTTACTATTTGCTGCTCTTCTTTTGCAGCTGAAGATCTAAACTGGTCCACACCTCCAGCCTGAACCCCACACTTCAGCTCCAAAATAAAAGTTCACTAATTTCAAAATAACAGTCCTTGTCTCTGATTTATGAAATAACAATATCTGCTTAATTTGATCAAAATTGCCTTCATGTTCATGTAAAAAAAATTTTATTAATTAAAAAAATTTTTATTGGTAAAACAAATATCCTTCTTAACGTGACTAGAAAATGCAATGATAAACACTATATTAACAAAAGTATTGGGACACCCCTTAATTCATATTTGGACTAGACCCCCTACTGCCAGTGAAGGGTTTATTCTTAATGCTTCAGCACTGCAGTTACCTTATTTTTCATGTTAAGCATAAGTTACTAAATGAGTGGGGAAGGGTAGGCCATGCCATGTGCATCCCTAACCCTGCCACAAACATGCACTTTAATTCTAATCATTTCTAAAGCTTCTTTAGGAATTCTTTTCAAGCTTTAGGAATAACCAGAATTAAAGTATAACATTGGTATCACATATATTTTGGGAACCCAATGAAAAATACTAGAATAACAAAATTGTGGAAAGTCTTGGTTTAGTATTGGAAAGTCTTACTACAGGTTATTTACCAAAATCCTTAATAAGTAGAGGTTATTAAGACTCTATTAAAGAATCCAAATTTTGTTCAATGCAAGCTCTCACAGTAGCGACCTATTTTCAACCTACCACTTTTATCTAAGATTTTAGAGAAACTTGTGACCATACAGTTATTTTTGCTACTGCATAAAAATCTCGGATACGAAAAATTCCAGTCTGGATTCCACAGCACTGAAACAACCTTAGTAAAGACAGTAAGGCTTTTTACTGTCAGCTGGCAAAGGCTTTGTATCTTTGCTGGTTTTGCCTGACCTTAGTTTGGCATTTGAAACCATAGACCACTATATTCAATTGGACACACTAGAAAACCGCAAATAAGATTGCAGATTGTGTAAATGGAATAAAACAATAGACCTCACATAACTTTCTCTTGCTCAACTGGTCATTCTCCTAAGTTAAAACCTGTCAGAAACAAACTCTCAGGTTTAATGCTAGATTCCTCAGTTTCCCCTGCGTCAACTGTAAAAAATCTTAGGGTCGCAATCAACTCAGATCTGTCCTTCAATGCACATATTTGTACTATTAATTTCTTAGCTTCTTCAATAAGCTAAGGAACACACTATCCCCACACAGTGCTGAAAAATTAGTTCTCGACTTGAACAAATAGAATTTGTACCCGAACTCTGTTTTCTACTTGTGTTCCATCCATCTTTTCTAAGACAAACCACTACCTTTCTGTCTAGCGTGGTCAATCACCATTGGGTCTCCAGGTCACCTGCCCACCCTGATTCTACCATTGCTGTGGTCCCTTGTCCAAATGTACCAGACTGGTTTGGCTCCTTTGGACCCACGCGCTCCTCCCCCATCCAAGGGCGACTTCTGTTCAAAGCTCCTGTGGAAATTATTGTTCCTGTTGCTGTAGACTGGAGACTCTCAAACTGCTTCTCACTCAGACTCCAACAAAAACTACCACAACTGACTCTAATTGTCATAGACTTTGTTAGCCATAGATTGTTCAGCAGTGATTTAATCTACACAAAGACCTTTAATTGTGGGTTATCAGATCAGTACCAAAAAACTATGAGTGTATATGGACTCACTATTTGGCAAAAAACAGGGCATTATCACCCTTTTACTGAAATTACAACTGCTTACTAAAAATTCTAAGGTGTTTATGACATAATTCATAACTGTTAATCACACTTTTGGACACAATTTGTAATCATTTTTAAGGGGTAGTCTTATTGTTAAGTGGTACTTCCATCCTTGTTTCCTAGCACATTTAAATCAATTTGAAATCAGAATTCCCTTTGTTAGCCGTCTTAGTTCATGACCCTGGTCATATTAAGCACAATTCATCATATACCATTTAAGAGATAAAGAGATGTTCCAATGTAAATGCTTTGTAAATGCTCATTTTGTTTTTAACTAACAACTAAATATGTATTAAATGCAATTTCTTGATTATCATTTTGTTAGAACTATTAATATATTTTATTAGACCTTCATTCTACCGACAGGTTACTTAAACCTTCTTTCTGGACAATAATTTATTACAATTTCATTCTAGCTGTTGATTTTTTTACTACTTCAGTTCAGTTATTATGCTGATTAGAACTTTTTTCTGTAGGGGACTATAACATTTTTTGATTTGTGATGATGACAGCCATCCAAAAGTGCACATTTGCCATTACTTTGTCTGGATGAGCGGAATGGCCCTCCCATCCCCCCACTGTGCTTGTCTACTTAACATGATTGGCAGTTAGTGTTCTCTTTAAAGTGTGTTGACCTGTCTGATGACGTTGTGTTTACAGTGGTAGCATGTGGTAGCCTTCACCATTTTCCCCTGCTAGTGTTGGGATCATGTGGTCGGGGGTGCAACACATTTAGTCTTTTATGCGAAAACAGAATGTATTGTTCTTTTTCATGCTGTATTAACACTTGTCTTACCAGGAGAACACCTTGAATTCAATAACCGATCTGAACCTAGAAAGGGGGGTGGGGGAGGGAAGAGAGAGAGAGAGAGAGAGAGAGAGAGAGAGAGAGAGCTGCCTTTGTAAAGACAGCAAGGAGTTAACAGGAGGGAGAAAGTCCATCCCTCTTGTCAGTGTGAGATTTAAGACCCTCTCTCCAGACTGAACAGTCTCATTACAAACCAATGGACCAATGGAAGTACTCAACTAAGTGGAAGGGCATCTTCAGCGAGACCTTTCCATCTCTGAAGAAGCTGAACTAAAATAGAATACTGATCATTGGAGCTGGATTACAGCTTCCAGGGAACAGTCTAACTTTGCACTACTACATTGTCAACAGGTTTTGTTCTCGCCTTGTAAAGTAATGGAACACTAAATGCTTAAACCAAGACTTGAGCAAAACTAGATTACGAATCAAACCCATTTTTCCTCTTATTTTGGATATTAGCAGCTGCAGGACTGGGCAGCGATGGCTGCAGGACAGCCATGTACCTCTCAGGGGTTTAAGGAAACCGCAACGGGACTGGACTGAGATGCAGAGAAAGATTTAGTGGACTTTCTGGAAAAACTGCATTAACTGCAAGGTTAAACATGGTGGCGGAGATGTCTATGGCTTTTGTGCTTTGCTGCATATTAATGACAGCGAAGGCACTGGTGAGTGATTTTTTAATTCTGAACAATCCTAAAGATATTCTCATTTCATGTTATTCTCATACTGGAATCATTTATCATGATAATAATGTCATTTAAGATTTCATACTCAATATTTTAATTTAGTTATTAAACGAAAAATAATAAACTGTAATTATCCATTTAGAGTTATTTGGGATGTGGAGCGATTTTATTCCCACTTAAAAACATTCACGAAATGTATTTATTAGAACTTTTGTTCTGGATGTTCATTTTGTTAGAACTTCATTTTAGAAGTTAATTTTGTTAAAACCTTATTCCAAATATTTATTTATTTGAACTTAGTCCTGGATTTTCATTTTGTTAGCATTTCGTTCTAGATATTTTATTATAACTTTTGTGGTTATTGTGGTTATACATTTAATTATAACTTCATTCTAGGTATTCATTTGATTAGAAATTTATTTGGAGTTTCATTTTTTAGAATTTCATTTTAGACAAGTTAATTCTAAACATTTTCAATATTATGTTTATTCATTTCTATGTATTTGAGTTTTTGTATAATCATTCACAACAATCATTCACTTCAGAATCATCTTCAGCTGTCTTTATATTACTGAAAACATTAGTTAAACTTTTGAGCAATGATTTTGACTTTTGAAGAAAAAATCCGACAGGTGAAAAATGCCTTTTGGCAACAGATAACTGTCCACAGCATGAATTAAGACTATATTGATGCTAGAGTATGGACCCTGATCTGCACAATTAATAGATTATCAACCCTCATGGAGGCTTTTATATTGTGAAAAATTCTCAGAGCTTTACTATATACTACTATATTCTCAGAGCTATACAGCTACACTGTACTTGAATGTACTTTCGGGTAATAGATTAAAATGTACTCAATGAAATATGGACTAGACTAGATTACCACCAGCATGGTGAGGTATTTAGCACACGCTTGTAATGAAGGTATATTTGGTACATGTATAAAGACAGCATGTTCTGTGATTCCCTTTATGTTTGTATGTTAAAAAACGGCCATGACTGTATACGAGAATGTAATAATGCCTTTGTGAGGAGTAATAATCTCCTAACTAGGTTTTTTATAACCCTGGGTTCCTTTAGGTTCTTGAGAGGCACCTTTGATACATTTTCAAATAAATGTTTTTAACATTATTATGAAATTTTGGTTCTTCTCATACTCTTAGGACAGAAGTCTCTAGACCCTTTGACTTGGGAGACAAAAATATTTTATAGGACTAAAAATAATTATTATTAAATACATTATGTCCTGTGGTAAATCACAATTAATCTCATTTGTTTTATTTGCTCGTTTTTAAACTAAGAAGTACTCCATATTGCAATAGCTCTATGGGTGGTCCACAAAATAATTTTTTTAAACAATCAGTATTCCGCCCCCGATCAGCCGACCAAATTCTGAGTACAGACACACTACAATGGACATTAACATACATTCTATCGTTGGAACCATACCAGTATTTCAAAAACTGGTGGAGGAGAAGAGGCACCAAATTCCAGCTATGCATAGAATAATGCTAGAAGTAAGACTTAAGAACAATAGTGTGATTACAGAAGCAAACAGAACTGTACATTAGTATTTCTGTTGATCATTTTTCCAGTTGCATGCATCAGACAGCCTCAGAAGACGCTTGCATTTGGCTTGGGAAGAGCGACTCTTATGAGAATTCTTTGAACATGTGAGATTCCACAGTCTGAAACACTTCAAGCAAACCACAGAGAGCCAAACTGCAAAGCCATTCACTTCACACCTCTTCTTTTGTATCCTGTTGTATTCTTAAAGGAATACCTCAGCCAGCTATTTTGCAGCTTTTAATAATGAATGAATGCTAGCAGAACCTGGTTAGTAGATATTAGTAGTAGATGGTAGTTTATTTCGTCTAGGCCACTCTAAAATCTTAAATATATTTCTTAGAAGCCCTTCAGAGATGGAGGGGCTTCCTCTTGTGCTTCAGTTATCTTGCAACAGAACCAAAATTGTTCTTGAGCTCCATATCACAAGTTGACAGTAGTGACCAAAATTCTATCAGTTGGTATCAGTCGGTTCTATCAGTTGTGACATGTCAGCCAGGCACTGTATTAGCAAAGGACCCGGACAACACTACCCTCACCATGTTTGACAGCTGATATGGTTTTTATTTATTACAGAATGCTGTGTCAAGACCTGTCTTGAGTTGAGAAAGTCCTACCGGTTTTAGATGGAAATATTGTTAGTGGTGAATCTATGGGAAGATTCACTGCTGTTCTATGTGGCTAATCTGGCTGGTCCCAACTACAAATCAAATTTGAATGACTGTGGGAGCAATTACTTTTTCATGCAGGGCCACCAGTTGCTGGGATAACCACCAGGCCAACAACTGCCCCAACACATGAACCCAAAAGCTGTATGTTGCTAATAACATTATCGTCACATTATTTCCTTGAAGAAATTATGTTGGTTTCTTGTTTAGACAACAGTTCCCCTGAGGACCCGCCCCATGGCAGCTGTCATGAACTAATGGCTTCTGGAAGACAAAGCATTCTAATTACGAGAGAGTGATCTGAACTTTTTTCTCTGTTCAGTGGAGTGGAAAATCATTTGGCCTTGAAGATAATGAGGAGACCAAGACTAATTAAGAACAAACCTCACAATTGATTCACAACAATAAATTATTTTCTCAGAAAAGTTTTAGTATTAGTAATTTGGAAGAAAAAACAACCTTCAATAGACGGTATGAGGAATGCTTGTGGAATATGTGCCAATATTAAATAAAAAACTAAATTAGGTGGTGCAACCATTAAAAAGCAATGCAGCCTACAAATATCAATGCTGTAAATCACTGCTGTGTATTAAAATATCAGTTTTTTAAAATACAAAATATAGACATTAAATGCAATTTAAAGAAGGAGTCATCTAACAAATTTAGATTCTGTTCATGACGTTGCAAACAAGTATGTTTCAATTTGTTTCATGGGTATGTATTAAGCCAGCTTATAACTGTGAGAGCAATAGCTAAACTAAACGATTTAATAACGGATTAACACCATGCAGCATCTTTTACCCGGTTTAATATTTCAAGGGGTCAGTCTAATGGTGTTTTTATTTCTCTAGATGAGTTGAGTGTGAACAGGTTTCAGGATGAACTGATGAAATGTTAACAGAATAGGTTGTACTTTTATTAGTATTGATGGTATAACTCTAGAGGGAAATAAGGAACACAATAACAACTAGCACCCCAGGGATAAAACAGACAGACAGGACAAATTGTAAACATTTGCAGGTACACTTGAAAGGTAATATATTAAAAGGTCAATCAATTCAACCCACTTCCTTCCAGGGTGGTTAGGGCATTCGCCCTGTGATCAGAAAGTCATGGGTTCGATTCCCAAGACCGCTAGGCACCTCTGAGGTACCCTGAGCAAGGTACCGTCCCCACACGCCGCTCCGCCAGGTGCTGTATTCGTAGCTGCCCCCTGCTTCACTTGGTGAATGGGTTAAATGCAGAGGACATATTTTGTGCTGTTCACACTGTGTGCTGTGGTGTGTTTGGGCATGTCCCAAACCTGTGAAGTAGTGTGGCTGAAAACTGTTTGCACCAGTCACATGTAGGATCAATATCCCTCCTGAACTTCGATAATTTAACTTTGGATGAACCTCATGCCATTTGTATTTTTTAAGGACTCTAAGGCTGCCAGATTGTATTAAGTAGATAATAAAAACACCTATAGATTGTCTCCCATCTATTTTGTAATAAAGCACCGAACCCATAAGGGACTGGGGAGATTAGAGGGAAAGCATTTACAGTGTGAGACCACTTCTATGTAAGTGTGCTCTGGAGATGTCAGATTTCTTAATTTAGCTGTCCATTGTGTGGTAATGTCTCATTTTGACCATATATCAAAAGCCTCATCCATCATTAGGGAAACAATATTCCTCGCCGCTGTTACGGTCAAGTAGGAAATGATGGCTAAATTGATTTCAGTGTCTAAATTGAATGTTTTACAATCTCACAGCAGTGTCTGGGGATAAAAACAACACTCAAATCCATGATATGAATTTTAAACCAAACCAGTTTTTTGAGCATGGCTCAGAGACAGACAGAGTGGTCTGAATGTGCTGTATTTTAATCTTCTTTTTTTTTGCGCAATAGAGAAAATATGGAATTTGTTATTTGTTGTGTTTCAACCATGTAGCACATACACATGTTCAGTTTAAACTCAACAGGACAAAGTGCACATGTTTTAATCATGCAAAGGGACAGCATTTCAATTATTGAAAAACACACAAAAGCATTTAATAAACTGTGTACGTTTCACATATCTGTGTCTTAAATGAATCAATCCAAAATTGTGGCCAAGAATATTCTAGTAAGCAGTCTTAGTAACATGATGTAACATGATGAGCTTCAGTTCTGTTTGTAAGGGGAATTGTTAGTTTACTCTGACACAACGTGAAAGTCAGACTTGCGTATGTTGAGTGTATGTTGCATACGTTATATGTTCCTACACAAGCACCTTGTTAAGCTTATTGAGGTACAGATTAGAGGGTGACACAGGAGTGAGTTTTCAAACCTCTCCCGTCCCACTCCCACAAAAAATCCTGTCTTATCCCAATCCCATAAAAAAACTGGGGGGAAAGCCCATCCCACCCCAATCCCAGAAGAATGACTCCCATTCCCTCTCACTCCCGTATTGTTGTTTTTTTTGGCTGGAATTGGTCAGTTACAGTAAAAAAAAAAAAGACTACAGATCACAGCATGCCCAACTTAGTTTAATAAAAATCCAAAATGTAATTTGTTATTTTATTGAACTTATTGCATCTTAACAATGCACTGTATGTTTCATGTTCAATTTTTATGCAAATCATCCTTCCATACATCCATCCATAAACATCCACTCCTGCCTGAGTCTGAGTAGAACTTAATTGGTTGTCTACAAGTCTTGCAGCTGGTGTATTGCGTTTTCATGCCATCATTCTCAACACGTAATTTTTTTTTTGTTATTTCAGACCGCCCAGAAATTTCCATGAGCACAACTGATGTACTATTTTCAGACAGTAGTTACAGCGTAGCTTTCACCTCTGCCTCCATTTTGGTTACGATTTTCGTGGCTAAAAAGTGCTTGAAGAAGCCTGGGGGTTGGGACTATCGCTAACAGTTAGGGGTGTGAGGAGCATGCCATTCACTTAACCGGCTACACCAGAGCAAACCAGAGGAGAGCATAAAGAGACAGGACAACTAGTATAGAGTTAAAAATTAGTTTATTTATTTAAAAGGTATATTTCTGTGTAAAGTTATCATAGTGTTATTATGATTCCTGGTCCCACCCACTCCCGCCTACATTGTTCCAGTCCCATCCCAATCACGTTACTAATAGTGATTTTGTTTCCCATCCCACGGGATTCCCGAAAAAATGTCAGCCTCTAGTACAGATCACCTGAATAAAAATCACTGCTCTTGCAATGTGATCAGTTGGATGGTAACTAGCAGAGCATCAATGGAAATTATTTCTATTTTGTTTAAGAGTGAACAAGAGATTTGTTTTGTTTGAATTTTCCAAGTTCTTTAAAAATTGCACCATTTCTCTAATTTTGATATATTGTCATTTCCTTTAAAATTAGGCTTTAAAGAACAATATTTTATTTGGAAATTACAATAAACATTGTCAGCAGTTCATAAAAATTACGGTAAAGCTTTTCAGTTCAATACTTGCACCTGAGAAACTGAATATTTTTGCACTAGTGTCTTATTCTTTTTCCTGGAGTTGTATGGGAGCAGCTCAAGAGCATTTGAGAACCCTTTTTCAGAAACCTTTCATAGGAACACACAAAGACACTCTTGCACCTCCTCCCTCTCTTTCCAGCAGCCCTCATCAAATGGTCAGCGAGTGTGTTAGGCGGTTGCCTCCCTGCTACATTTGCTCGGTGGTTGTGAAATGTATTTGGGGCACAAAGCCTCTTGTGTTTACCCTCTCCTCCTCTGGCCCTAGGGAGGATGCCTCAGGCTGATCAGCAGAGGGAGAGCCGAGAGATGTCCTGGGCAAAAGGTTAAAGACGGATCGCCACATATCACAGCGCAGTGAAACTATTTCACAACAGCTGGAGGCAGCAGCTCAGGCACACACAAGGGTGCGCCAAATTTGGCTCCAAAGACAAACCCCCGCCATGGAAACCAATTATGAGAAAGTGGCTGGCAATAATTCCCAGTTGTAGCACTGTGTGAATGTTTACTTTGCAGGCCTTTTTCAGAAAGATTGTAGATTATTGTTTTCTCAGTGCCTGTTGTAGGATGTGTTTCAACACCTGCTACCTTGCAAGAAGGTTCTGGGTTGGATTACCGGCCTGTGGAGCCAAATGTCCATTCTGAATTTGCATGTCCTCTCCATGAAGGGTTCCACCCGGTACTCCGGTTTCCTCTCACAGTCGACAGGTATTTCAAATGGATTGGAAATACTAAACTCTCCATAAGTCTGAGTTTTACCTGTGAATGTGTGTACCTGTGTATCTTCTCTGTGATGGATCGGCGACCAAATCAGGGTGTTACGCTGCCGACTTGTCCAGGGTATCTCTGTCTTTCACTCGGTGAGTGCTGGGACAGGTTTCAGCACCGCCCCCACCCCCCATCTCAAAACAAGCGGTTTGGATAATGGAATGGATGGATGAAATGTTTTGATGTTATTAACTGCAACATCAATTCATTTCTCCAGCACAAGTAGTAATAAAAACACCTGACACCTTCTTTCTTACTGCCCATAGATCGA
The DNA here is from genome assembly GCA_037577145.1 of Brachypetersius gabonensis. Taxonomy (NCBI): domain Eukaryota; kingdom Metazoa; phylum Chordata; class Actinopteri; order Characiformes; family Alestidae; genus Brachypetersius; species Brachypetersius gabonensis. Next base: position 11,348 of record JBBJLR010007137.1, read on the forward strand.
CTCGGATGATGTCATTACACGAGATGAGCAGATCTTCCTCTTGGTCAGCGCACGGGCAAAATGTGAGAAGAGCATCCGTGCCCAGCTGAACACAGTACGAGGTATGTGGGCAACTAAGTGCCTTAAATAGAAACCTAAGCTGGTATATTGGCAGTGATATTGCCACTGGCATCCTGATCACATCAGTCCTCAGCATATCGCAGCCCAAGAGAACCAATATTGCATGGTGTAGCACTTTTATATGGTGTGTTATTGCATAATGGATTGTTTGAAATTGGAAATAGTGGCCTTCTGACCCACTCTATAAACATAACATTTGATTATTTGAAGTGTATTAACTGAGGCTCACATTCCACTCATTAGGCATGAGGCACACATAGGCCAGTATGACGTAGGGGGAAACCTGTAACACCATGGTTTGAAGGTGATTTTTGCAACCCTACGCATACACAGCAAGTAGGATGATATATTGAGCTCACATGTTTCAACCTCAAAATTTAAAACTTAATTTTGGAAACAGAGTGGTTTTAAAAAACGAATCATAAGAATTTATTCTAGAATGTCTTTAGTCTTTATTCTATGAGGTCTTTACAGTTATGCAAACACACCCAGTGGCCTTGGCCATCTTGCAAGGTGTTTTCAGTTAAATGTCGTAACATCTGTTTAGCCTGGCAGAAACAACTTCGGCTGATGGAGTACCAGTGGCTTCCTGCCTTTCCAAAAGCACCTCTGATCCAATTTCCTGGACACGACAGCATCCATAAATATTGTAAATGAAATGTCAGGGCCTGTATTGATTAGGACACCCAGAATAGGACGCTTATCTCTAGTCAGATTATTTTACTGCATTGCCCTCATTTACTGTTCATGTACACACAGCATTGATCTTGATTTTACAAGCTCGTTTTGTTTTGTCACAGTGTAACTTTTCAGGTGGATCAATGAGGGCTGTCTCAGTTGATGCTTTTATCTTTGCACGAGGGAAATTTTCTTTATGTGAGGGGTTGTACTGATGTGCAGGATCTGTTTTGCTGCTGGGTGGCTTAATAATGGTTTTATGAGTAGAAAGGTTAGAAGAAGTCTATCCATATACATATAAAAATTATTGATCATTTAATTATTATTGGATTATTTTATTTAGGGCAAGTGATAAATTGGCCTTTGTCACCTGGTAAATTCATCTGTCTGATCATTTTTATGACAAAATGTCTGCTTTTCCCTCAAATCTCCCTTCAGAGTCTAGTGACTTTTGGCTAACTCTAAAGATCTTTTTTCCAGTTTGTTTTTGTGAAATTCTACCTAATTTTCTCGCCTCCTCCCAGTCAAATGAAGGTCTGCATCATCTTTACAAATTACTGGCAAATTATCTGGCAAAAAGACATATCCTGGTTTATGATAAAGTTATTTTTGTTATTTTTATTGTAATAGAATGGCTTTACTCATATTTTATTACTATTACTACAAGAAGTGTTACTATAACAATAATAATGTAAAGTGTCTCTAATGATTTAAAGATGCCTTACATGAAAATATACTTTTTAATCAGAGGACAGTGCTGTTGCATATGAACCACTAAAGATAAGGAGTCTGTGTTTTGTACTGCTTTGTTTTTCAGAAGATAACTGTATGCCAGAGTGGGATGGAATTATCTGCTGGCCCACAGGGAAACTCGGTCAGCTGGTGGCTGTGCTTTGCCCAGAGTACATTTACGACTTCAACCATCGAGGTACAAAGCCACTGCAAATAAGCAATCTAATACAATCGTGCAGATTTAGACATTATACAACTCTAGGGAGATTTTTCTATATTTTCACTTTTTATTATGTTTAGAATAATAATGAATCCCACTTCAAAACTATGATATAACACCAGTGTTTCCCCCACCCTTAAATAAGCTGGGTGGGTCAACTGGTTGAACTCATGTACCATCTAGCATGGATAAGATACAGATATTAGGATGGAACCGGCAACATTTACTTCCTTGTGCTGTTTTCATGTGATTTTAACTTATTCTATTCTAATGTAAATATGCACTACATTCAGATTCCAAGTCTGGCTTATATCCAGTCACTAACATACCAGTGTTCTAGAGATATTTAGAATCACAACAGTCACAACGAAGTTCCTCACTGTAATCAACCAAGCTGACTACAATACACATCTACTTTGACACTACACTGTTTTACACAATACACAGTGAAAGTACTTTTCCTTGATACTGGTTCCTTGATCTTTCCTTCACAACCTCCACACAGTGTCAAAATAAGATACCCACAAGTTAATTTCAGGAGAATCAGGATTAGTTTTGACTCGATGAACATCATGTGTAATGAATTTTCGAAATGATTTTATATTACTAAGTAGATTTAAGTAGTTTAAGGATTTGTTGAAGTGATTTTTCCAGTGTCATAATGGTGTTTCAGGTCATGCGTACCGTAAGTGTAGTGCAGCAGGGAACTGGGAGCAAGTGCCCAGCATCAATCGAACATGGGCCAATTACACAGAGTGCACAACCTACCTACATGCCAATCATGGTAGCCAGGTGGAGGTAAGGGCACATTCAAATGTGTGTGTGTGTGTGTGTGTGTGTGTGTGTGTGTGTGTGTGTGTGTGTGTGTGTGTGTGTGTGTGTGT
>JBBJLR010007148.1:0-31505 GCA_037577145.1 Brachypetersius gabonensis
GTGTGTGTGTGTGTGTGTGTGTGTGTGTGTGTGTGTGTTTGTGTGTGTGTGTGTGTGTGTGTGTGTGTGTGTGTGTGGGCTTTGTGTGCGTGGCGCCCAGGTGGGCAGGTGTGCGTGGATGGAACTGGGTGGGCATGTGTGTGTGGGCAAGAGCGTGTGGCGGCAATGCCTGTAATTTTCAACAGGCATTGCAGTGGGAAGCCCCTCCCCACAGGCTACCCCCATGTTTACAACACAGGTCCATAACTCTACCAGGGAACAACCAAGCGCCGCAATATTTTACACAAACCCTCAGCTAGTGTTGCTTTCTCATTTATATCAATTTCTCTCACTCACTCTCTGCATTTATGACAATTAAGGTATAAATCAAAATCAAATTCACAAGCTCATGCATTACACATTAGTCTAAGTGAAACAAATCACTCCAGATTTAACCTTTGGAAAGACAGTTTGTTACACAAACTGAAAGAAATTCTAGTGGTCTACAAGGGACAAGAACCATAACTCCTGCCTAAAAGTGTCCTGTTACACTGAGACACTCTGCCTCCATACACTAGTGCCGGGGTGTTTCACTGCATGTACTTTATTGCTAGTGGTGCTTGAAGAAAAGGGCGAATCTATTATTACCCTCAAATTTCAGCAACATTATTTTAAACCTCCTCACACACATACAACAATCTCATCTGTGCATCATACAATCATCTGTGTTTCCTTAGAACTGGTCCATAATGAGTGACGCACTTGCGTGCATGTGCACAGACTCACACACACACTTTGTATCCTCTGCTAACCACCAAGTCTAATCCTCATTGTGTATTGACAACTAGATTACAGTTGCCTGGGTGATCAAACTGCCTCCAAAATTAGCAGTGTGGTAAACAAAACCCAGTCTCTGTTCAGCAGTTTCTCTAACAGATAAGTGGAGGTTATGCATGTGACAAGCATCCCAAGGTCACTTAACATGCTGCTGTAATGAAGTGCAGTGTAGTCTTCATTTTAGAACTTATCGAAGTCATCAATGACCTACAGAGGAGATCAGCAGCACTGCAGTCAAAGTGTTCCAATAAAGCAGTCACACAAAATGACCATTCACCACTGAGCAAGTCTTTGTTTAAATATCTGTCCTGTACTTTGACATGAAGGATGAATAACTGCTGTTGGAGATCTAACTACCCACATGTTTCACCTCTGACCCAAATTTCACGCACCAGTACCAGCTAACCATGGACTTCTGAAGACAATTACCAGGTCAGGTGGAGTGTGTTTATGCAATTCACTGTTTTCGATTTCACATAACAGATGCAACAGGATTACAATGTGCTAATGTTCTAAGACCCTCCCATTTCCCACCTCAGGAAATAAAAAACCTAACCATAAATCTAATTAAACACTAATAAAGACTGGAAGGATAGCATTAATAACATCTAATCTTAATAAAATCTAATAAAAACAACTTAATATCTATTTAAACCGTAATAAAAGCTAGCAAGACAGAATTAATAAAAAATAACACTTCTGGAGTCCTTTTCTAGTAATATCAGGATAAGATTGTATCTATTGTCTGACTGAAGGTTTGTGTCAGCCTGCCCATTTATACAAATTCTCATTTGAAGACTGAGGTGTCATGTAGTAAAATAAGAGCAGGGTCCAAGGAAATCTGGACTGTGTTAGAACATTCCCAGACCTGAATGCTTGCCTGACATTGTTTAATGATGCATTACAGTCAATAGTGGCACTGAATGCAAATGATGATACTACAAACATGCGGTCATGTCAAGTAACTGTATGTAAGCAGCAAAGTGATTAAAACTACTGGCAGTACACTAGAAACCAGAGAGCTGCAGATTTGATGACAAATGGACTTTGGACTGAACGCTCTTCTACCCTGAGCAGCACAATGAACCCAGCCTAGCCTGTAAATGTGTCCTTACTAAACTAATAGACTGGAAGGTTGGAAAATAGAATGTTTTAACTTATTCAGATTTTAGCCTTCAGAAAAGAGCTTGTCGTTGGTCTACAGAGGTGCCTATACATTTTCGAGGTTGAGAATACATTGATGATATTGATTTTTGTGAACTATCCAGTATTTTTTGTTTCAAGTGTCTCTCTGAACTCTGATTTGAACAGCAGTAAATCAGAAGAAATGCACCAGACCAAAATGTGCAAGACACACGCGCACATACATACATACATACATACATATACAAATAACAAGTACAGAAAGTCACGGGAGCTAGTTACTAGTTACTGTGTCGAAAGCCCCTGACTGCACATGTTGGACCCCACAAAAACTATTAATAGTAGTTGGCAACTTGAGATGCACCACTTGCTAAAGGTCGAGGACTTCAGAAAAGTTAGTGCCCAGAGAAAGTGTACCACAACCATAAATACCAATAAGTAACATTTCTACACGGATATCAGAAAAAAATGGTAAACAAAAGGATAAAACTTAAAGCACCTTCTCGGCCTTCGCTAGGAATATCCAGAGTTTTCTCCAGGTGGTGAATTTTTTCCTCTCACTGAAGTTAAAAGACATTTCCTTGCTGGCATATCTAGACACCAGAGGGGAGCGATATTTCATAAACTCATCAACGGACCCCTCCATCCTTCAGTAGCGGGACAAATTCAAGCACCTGGAAAAGAGAGTACAGCACGTTTCTGTATCTCTCTAAACTGGTCTGGGGAAAGAGCGCCTGTAACTCATTTACGCCCGTTTGCCGTGTCGTCTTCCTTTCTTTATTTCGAAGAGAGCACTGCCTTAAGTACTTCGAAGCAGTACTGCCACCTATCAACCAACCAGACCTAAGCACTTTAATTATGAAAACAGGACACTATATAGACAAAAGTATTGGGACAAGCCTGATTTTTCAGGGTTTGGGTTAGGCTAGGCTCCTTACTTCCAGTGACGAGCAGTCTTAATGCTGTAGCAAACCAAGACATTTTGGATAATGCCATTTATATAAGTATATATCAGGGCTGGACACGTTAACGCGTTATTGTCGCGTTAACGCATATCAAATTATTGTATCGCGCGTTAACGCATGGTTTTTTTTTCTTTTTTTATTGTGAAAGTTCGTTGCATTTTAGGGTGCCAGCAGCGAAGAGAATGATTTAAGAGTACGAGACGGTGTGCAGATGTCATGAAGGTAAGAAGCAGATCTGCTGTTTACCTTGATGACATCTGCACACCTTCTGCGCAAGATTCGAATCTTGAATGATGTGGTAGGATATGATTAGCATCCCGAATGGAGTTCTGGTAATGAGACAGGCAGCCATGTTCTGAACCAGTTCAGAACACTGCATCCACTTTCCACTCTATTAGACACATCTACATAAAATACAAATTACAGCTAAATGACTAGTAAACATACGTTTAAATACTAGGAAGGTGTGTGTATACATATATACATGCATATGAACACACTGACAGTAGTAACATTAGTATCACCTACCTGGTCCTGCCAAAACAGCTCCAACCCAAAGAGGCCTCTACAAGACCTGTGAACCTGGGCCAAGCTATAAGCAGCAGAACCTGTATGTCATTAAACTTGTGAGGTGAGGTTCCTATGCATCGGACTAGCTTGTTCAGTGCATCGCACAGATGCTCGACTAAATTTAGATCTGGGGAAGTTGAACTCTTTGTCATGTTCCTCAAAATATTCCTCAATTGCTTTTGCAGTGTGGCATGGCACATTATCTTGCTGAACGTGGCCACTACCATTAAAGAACGCCATTACTATGAAGGGGTGTACTTTGTGTGCAACAATTGTTAGGTAGGTGGTCTGCGTCAAAGTAAAATCCACAGGAATGTGAGGTCCCAAGGTTTCCCAGCAGAACATTCCTCAGAGCATCACACTGCCTCTGCTGGCTTGGCTTGTTTCCATAGTCCATTGTAGGATCTTCTTCAGCTAAAAAAAATCTGGAATATGGCATTTTATAGAACACTTTTAATTTATTTGTTCAGTTTAACACACTGGGGAAAGATAAACATAGCATATTAAATGTGTCATAACCTGCACATTCCACATTTTATGTTCAGAACTGTGTTCTCTGTAAAGAATGTGTGTACTTAGTTCAAGATCAGGGCACTGGGATGTGGCCAGTACACTTTTATGGGAATCTGGAAAAATGATTTGAGCTGTTATACTGCTAAGATCTAACAACGGCCCACTTTAGCTCACTGACAGCACAGCCAGCATTTGACTAAAATGTCCTGCATCCTTACAGAGCGAGTCTGTGATTCCATATAAACTAACCAAGGTCCTGTGGCCTGAAACCAAAACATCTCTGCAGCATGATGTCCTTCACTTTTCATCAGTGAAGATACGCATTTCTGCAAGAGCAGTACTGGTTCTACACAAAACACACCACTAATCTCTTTTACCCTCATCTTCATTGTTAAATTTCTGACCACATTTAGAGTTTGATGAGAGTAGAATGCACTTCATTCAGTAGGCAGGTATGGGTGTTTGTGTCTCATTTCTACCTTACACTTTTTAAAGCGCCAAAAACTGTATTTCTTTCATTTTCCTCAACTGAAGATTCTCTCATGTAAAGTTTTGAAAATTAATATTTCCAGGAAATACTATTCTTTATGGGTCATCACAAAAATCACAAATCATTGTTTACATAATGAACGTGTGTATAAGCTGTAAATAAACGGCTGTGACAATCACTGTAGCAAGGATGTTTACAGCATACACATTAGTGAACATCAGACAAAACACAAAGGGCCTGAATGTAAATATGAACCACACGTTATCCGATTGAAATGTTACTCAAGTGTTGAGACTCACTGCTGAAACGGAATGTGGCTTAACTGGATGGTTAGATAAATAAGATTGAAAGATGTGAACTGAATAAGAAAACATTTGTATGTACCCAAGAGAAGAGGCAACCTGTGCAACACCGGGAAATTAAATCACGACAGCTGTTGAAGTAGCGGTTCGCTGCAAAGTTGATTCGCTTCTTAATTTACTATGTAGTTTAAAAAAGGATAATTGATTTTTTTACCAGACAAAATATAATTCACATGTTAGCACTTTATACAAGGAACTGGAAAAATAAATGCGTTCTAACAAGTGAGAATTGAAATTCTGCCTGCTTAACCAAGATTCCTGCTACAATTTGTATTTAGACGTTAGTACGTCTTAACACAATTCTAACATCTCTGATGTATTCTTCCAATTTTTGGATTGGTGCTTACATTTTTTGCTTGCATTTTTTTGCTTCCATTACTTTTTGCTTGAATTGATTTTTTGACAGAACAAACTGGATCTGTAGTATGGAGGAATTGCCGCATAGTTGTAGTGTGAACCTGAGACTATGCTCTTTTTTTTTTTACCTCTCACAGTAACTTGTTTCATGGCCCGTTACGTTTTTAGCTAAAGCATGTGATTTCCTGCACATACTGGATTTTAAAAAATTGGGTGTGGGGGGGGCCTTCTTCCAGTCTGTACACAGGAAGAGCAGAACAGAAGCGGAGCAGGAGAGGAGGCGAGAGAAAGAGGGAGGGATAGGGAGAGAGAGAGGGAGAGGGAGAGGAAACATGAAAAAAGGGCAGGAGAGGGGGGCGACAGAGAAACTGCAGCACGACACAAGATGGCTACGGTTTCCTCCAGCTCCAACACTGGTAAGTGACTACACAAACATTACTTTTCTCTGCTGCTTCGTGTGTGTGTGTGTGTGTGCATGTCTGACTGACACACACACAAGTGATACTCATCACTTTCTCTGCGTCAGAGTGTTTCTTGTTGCATCACATCTCAGAGAAGGCATGCTGTTTTAGGACCGTTTAGGATCTGCTACAAAATGACTAAGACCAGACCACTGGGTTTGTCCTGCATCAGCATGACACTGATATTTCTTCTCTGTCCACTGTAAGCCTGAGGTCCTGTTTTGTGGCCAATGAAATGGGTACTAGAAACATGCAGAATGTGTAGTCGTGGTGTTGAGGAACAGAAACTTTGTGTCCAGAAGACCAGTTATGCATGAGAATGGGCTTGACTGTTTAAAGTGCAGGCGTATTATTCAGGTATTGTTCTTATTACACAGTGTTCAGTCAATATTTGGTTTCTGTTATGAAGCCTGTGTGATGTGAGGGTCAGGAACTACAATATCATCCCACAGACTGGTCCCAGTCAATTAAGTAAATTTTACCATTTGGGTTAACCCCTACACAGTAATCTTTAAATGCTTTTTTACTTTATACTTTACATTCTGTATTGATCAAGTCTGAAAAATGTGGCAAAATTGCTTGGACTAGTAAAACTTGTATAATATAACTATTATAAAATGTGTATAAAATGTGACAAAATGTTTTTTATGTCTATACCTCTGACACTCCCGCATAATTGTGCTACTTGCATGGGTTAAACAGGGACTTAACATTGTATTCAGCATCATTATCTGACTTGAATACATGGTGTTGAGAAATGTGTGGGACTCTGCTCTCCATATGTCTATTAATCAAGCTCCTTGAAACTCTCTCAGGCTATTAAACTTTTGTTTCCTTGTCCTCGCCTCCTTTCTTTCTCACACTCAGAAGAGTCACCCTGTTTGCTGAAGAGACATGTACTTCTGCTGGGTTACCGGGGTTCTGGCAAGACCTCATCATGCATCACTATCACTGGCCAAGGGGAGGGCCCTGCCAAGCAGCCCACAAAAGAAGCCTCACTTTGCACAAAGACACTTGACTGCGGGCAGCTTCTGCTGGTGGACACCCCGGGGTGGAGCATGGAGGGTGGAGACGTGGTAGCAGAGACACTAGATGAACAGAACTCCACGTCTGCCCTCATCAGACACCTGTGCTATCCAGGCGTCCATGCTCTGCTTCTGGTGGTGCCCATTGGAGAGCCTTTCACTGAACAGCACAGACAAGGGGTGCTGGAACGGCTTGAGAGAGCCGGGATGCATGTATGGAGATACTCCATGGTACTGTTCACTGGAGCAGACCGGCTGTGGGGCAACGGCGTGGAGGAGTTTATTGCAGAAGGAGGAACAGCACTCCAGAGACTAGTGGAGAAGTGTGGGAACCGATACCATGCTCTGGATAACACCTGCTCTGAGAATGGTACACAGGTTAGTGACTTTTTGAGTGAGGCCTACAGCTTAAGCCTTACCTATCAAAACAGAGTCAAGAAAATAAGTTAAAAGAAAATACATATATAATCAATAATGCTAATTCCAAAACCCCTATGGGATTGGATAATTTGCCATTGCATAAATGTAACCTTGCTGTTTCCAGTGTAAACGTACTAAAGACAAAACTGCTGAAGGTTTTAATAGTGATTCTGTTGAGTTAAAATTAATTAAAAATGAAAGACATTATAAATCTGAGCTAAATTATAAACCTTTATCACCTGGAAACTCTGTATATCCATTAATAGAGAAACAAGAATTGTGATATGAGAATTAGGATTTCACAATACAAAAATAATGTCTTTCTGCTGCAGACCTTATGATGATTATATTAGGACATTTATATTCCCTTTCTAGAGGCTCGTCTGTTCAGAGAACATATCCTCGCATAATGCATCTACTTGAATTACTGTTACATTACTGTTACATAAAGTTTTTAGTACTTAGAATTAATGTTGTCAAAAAAATAGATTCTCAGATACTAATCAATACTAAAATTTAGTATCGAGTTCGATATCAATAAACACTGGTATTGATACTTAAATGCCAGTTTTCATCTGCTGGTTGAGGGAAATTGCCAGTGGACTCCAACAATTTTCAACAGGCATTGCAGGCAGACCCTTCCCCGGCTACCTGGAGGACCCAATGTTTACATGACAGCCAGATTGGGACTCACTTAAAGATGTGCAGCACTTTTTTTTCCTTTGTAGAGAGCAAAAGGGAGCTTTGGGGGAGCTTTTGGGGGAACTTCGGATCTCTACAGAGGAAAAAAAAGTGGCACGCACCTTTAAATGTAGCTCGGCTGGGGAACAACCTAGCATCGCAAAATTTTACACTGACCCTCTCCTCCACAGAGAACCGGTGCGACGATCCTGTGAACACACTTTAAATTATTTATTAAAAACTTCCTGTGTTTGTTTTTTCTTCCCCTGTTACATCAAAAATAGTATAGAGTATCGAGTACCATCCTTAGTATCGGTATCGAGTTTGAAATTTCAGTATCGTGACAAGCCTACTTAGAACTCTCCTCTGGTTCTCACTGTCCTGAAAGTGTTTCTTTGTATTATAAGTTGCTTTGGATAAAGAATCTGCCAAATGAATGAATGTAGTGTAATGTATATAATATAATACTGTTAATAACTAGACGTACCATAATATGATCAATGCAGAGTATTCAGTCTGGTCCAAGCAGCTGTGCGAACTGACCCAAGTAGCAAGAGGTTAAATAATTTATAACAATAATATTTATAATAAATAATAACTCTTCAGTGACTGAAAGATTAAAATTGGCCATTCACACCAGCATTTACTAACTGCTGACCATGATGGGCTGTTGGTGGCTATTTTATTAAGCAAGCCAAATGGAACTTTAGGAGGTCTTAGCAAATGTAGCTAAGTGTAAGCAGACCAAAGTTAATAAAAAGCAGTTCTTTAGATAATAAAATTGATTCGTTTCACCCCTTATGAAAGTTTCATGAAATTTGGTGTGCTTCCATATATAATGTGGTTTTGATACATTTATGTAAAATATTGTAAAGTTCGAATCTTTACATCACAAAATATTGGCTAATGAAGTGCTAGATATTTGAATTGACATTAGAGTCTAGGTGGTGCTACTATACAAATGAATCATGTGCCTACAAGAGGCCAACTTCCCATACAAGGTCTGTAAACTTTTGTGAAGCAATGGCCCAGAAAGTGCTTTGTTCCTTTGCACTACTTTGGTTTGTATCTTTGACAGAATCTCAGTGTGTTCTATTTCTCAAATAAAAATCAGTGCATACTGTCTTCCCTTACAGGTTAGCGAACTGCTGCAAAAACTGGAAGAGATGGTACAGGAGAACGAGGGCTCATTCTTTGTGATCAATGAGAGTATTCAGGCCTCCTGGCCTGTACAGATCCAGAGAGCAGAGGAGCAAAATTGGATGACAACGGGTGATGCAGAGGTGTTGCCAATATTTAGGTCACCACCGAGGGGTGAGGCCATCTCAATTTTCACTAGGGTTACAGCTGTGGGCCCGAAGGGCTGGTGTCCAGCAAATGAAGGAACCGTTTAAGACACACACCTTACTTTTACACATCGGTTTGTTCAATAGGAGATCACTCACTGAATTTTACAGAGATCAGTAGTATACTTATATAAGTAATGTTCCCGTAAGTGATAGTGTGCAGGCAGGAGCCTGCTGCAGCATGTTGTGACTGCTCCATGTCTCTTCTTCGTATTAAGCAATTTCCTCCAGGATCAATACTGACTCTGACTCACTTGGTAAGACTACTGCACATCATAGTAACAAGATATTGCAAGTAAAGAAATGATTTGGCACCCAATAAGAAAACGGCATGATACTCCACATGTTGAGACTATTGCACATTATATGATATTGCACACAATGATAATGTTTTAACACCAAATAAGAAAATAACATGTTTTAGCATGCACTGTTGCGAGAGTCCAATATTCATTCAGTAATGAACTTTGAATGAATGAATGAATATATTGGTTAATTTGGGCAAGGAAATTGCCACATAGGTCTGGACTCAAGCCTTCCAGTCCTGGAATCGGGCCCTCGTCTAGACTAAAATAAATCTAGAAAGCATTGCTGATTCATGTACTCTGAACCTGTAATTTCTCTCTCTCTCATTTTTCTGCCTCTATGCTTTCCTCCTGATCTTTTCTGCCCTTTCATCTCTTTCTCTCAGAGTTGCGAATATTGTTAGTGGGCTGGCAAGGAGCAGGCAAGAGTTCAGCAGGAAACATGATCTTGGGAGGACGCAAGTTTGAGTCGGGCCGAAAAACCGAAATCTCTCTCCGCCACCAGGCGCATGTCAGCGGGCGCCGCGTCACAGTCGTGGACACGCCAGGATGGGACTGGTTTTCTCTCCAACGGACACCTGCTCACATTAGAAGGGAAATCAAACGAGGGGCTGGCCTACTTCACCCAGGCCCACATGCTCTACTACTGGTCATTCCTGTCATCTCTACCCTCACCTCCAGAAAGAGGCGCGCTCTAGAGATCCACCTGGAGATGTTTGGTGATGAGGTGTTTCTTCACACGATCATACTGTTCTCCTGTGGTGACTGGCTGGGTGCAACACCAATTGAGGAGCAGATCCAAAGGAATGGGGGACAGCTGCTGAGTTTGATGGCACACTGCTTGAACTACTATCATGTACTAGACAGCACCAATGCTGCCAGAGGCAAAGAGCAAGTCTCTGATCTTCTGCTAAAAGTTGAGGAAATGGTGGCACAGAATGAAAGGAGTCCATTTCTACCTGTGAAATGTGAGTATTTTGTTTACTTTCCTCTTTAGTAATATCAGTATTCTCTTTACTTGTTGATGTATAGTTTTGATATACAGTAAAATGTAAACTTCAAACTGAAAACCCAATTTTATCCATACAGCCTGTATATGTTACAGAAACCTATTTTGAATTCATTTGTTCTCACCTGGCCATTATAACACTGGTTTTATAACTTAGGCAAAATTCAGTTTATTGCTTGATTTTCATCCAGTCTGTGTGCTGCATAGGCATGCTCTATGTGCCATTTGACCTGTCATTTTGGATTCTATTTTGCAGTAAATGAAGAACTGGATGATGAGACAACATGTGGAAAATGCACTCTTCAATGAGAAAACACTTTACTTTACATTACTTCATACTTCATAGGTGATCGACCAAATTTGCATTGACACGGGTTTGTATGGCTAACTGGAAGTATTGTCCCTGATACTGTTGCACCCACACCTTCACCACAATTTTGCTGAAGAGGAAAAGAAAAGCATATATGAACTTAAAGACTGGGACAGAAGTCTCATAGGTGTTTAAAGACACCTGAGCTAATGTCTGGCAGTGCTCACATGAACTTTGTAAAGGGGAGTACTAGTAATAACAGTGTTTTGTAACACAATGATAACTCAAGTATTTTATTTTTCTGTATTGCTTATACATACATAGAATCGTCTTAATAAGATGCATGTTTATCGCTGGTTGCAAGTAATATGCTACATCACCATTGTGTCTTACAGCACTCTCTATTGGTAAAGAAGTGTTTGGAAGAACTGCTTTGTGAACTCTTCGCAAGAACAGTTTTGCACACTTTGTATGTTCTGTCTGAAATGTAACGGTATTGACTGAAAGTCGTGTAAAGGCTTATAGCAGTATGGAATTCCCCAACTGTGAAAAGCTGAGCTCAATATCTAAATTTAACATTATTAATATATTCAACATCTGGGGCATTTTATACTTCCATGTAATGGAATAGTAGCATTTTTGGCCCTAACATGTTAGTGCCCCATAGATATGCAGCCTAGCTAGCTCAAAGGGAAACCAGGATTTATAGCACTTAGAGTGTCATTCTTGCTGCTGCATACTATGCACTTGATATATTAAGTGGAATAATGTTGGAATTTCACAGTCATTTGTGTGAACTTAGAGGGCTTTCAGTTCAGTTCAAGCTTTAGTGCACTGTTATATATCAGGTATGCTCAGTTTGCATGTCTAACTCTAGCTCTAGGCTTAGTCAGGAGGTCTGAGTCCTGTAAAAGCTAGCAGGGTCTCACTTTGTTTCCTGCAATATGGACCCTTCAATGTATGCCTGAATTCTTTACCACCAGATTTGTCCTTGCTTTTTAAAAATAAAAAAAGTGTTTTATATGTGAATACTGTCAAAGTTTCACAGTGTACTGTTCACTTGTTGTCCACATATAAACACAACAAAAATGGGCTGTACATTTTTGTGATGTTACAAAATGCATTTACATATATCCACCGATTCAGCCTACATCCATCTATTCACTTTTTAAAATGAGGCACCATGCAGGACAACCAATTGGAAACAGAAGTTAACTACAAATATCAGTAATAAAGTTGGAAAACGGTCATAAAAAAGGCAATGTTTTTGATACATTAAGTAAACTACTCTTATAAACGGAAATAGAATACAAAAATGTGGGATATGGGTCTCTACGGGGGTGTACCAGTAATAGCCACTATGCTACACCAACCACTAATCTCTCCTTCCACATAGTTCCACTAGGCTTTGCCTTGCATGACATTCATGTGAAATGGGTGGGAAAAGCTGCAAATAGTGATTGATCCTTTTTCTACAGAAGACTTAGACTATGTAACATTGAAACATTTGGTGCTAAGTCCACCAAATCCAAATGGAAACTAATTAATATAATGTTAGTTCCAAAATATTACATTTTTGTATGGGAAGATCCACTAAATAAATTATTTTGGTCCTCTCTCCAAGTATGCACAGAAGCTGCAGGGTTCGAGTGCATGTCAGAAATGTAACTACAGACCTTCCATTATGAGAGTAATGGTGTTCCAGGAAAACTGAATTGGATTACAGATCTGACTCCAGCCTCCACTGCTTTGGAATGGATTCTTAGATGTGATTCCAAAAAACATCCACAGTAAGATACCAGTAAGACGAGAAAATGTCAGTAATATGCAAAGTTTTCAACCCTGCCCATCTCTATGGATTTAGAAAGTGTTTCTTTTTAGGATCAAAACAGTAAATGAGCTTAGGAACCAAGTCTGCAGTGTATGGGTATTTCATTTTTGTTAGTTTCTGTTTCGAATGCATTACTGAAAAGGTCAAATGTGTGTCTTACTCTAAGATCTTACTCTAAACTGGGAACAGTTGTGCTGGGATAGAAAAGGTTCTTCCCCGAACTGTGTCCACAAAGGCGTTGTCCAAAATGTCTTGGTATGCTGAAGCATTAAGATCGCCCTTCAGTAGAAAGAGCCTGGCTCAAACCCTGAAATACAGGTGTGTCCCAATACTTCTGTCTATATAGTGTATATGAGTCAGAAGTAAAAGCATCACTACAAAACTTGGGAAATATCATTTAGAGTTCTCAAAATATCCTCCCTTTGCTGTGATGCTGTTGCGGTCTTCACATTCTCGCAAAGTGTGTGTGCTTGAAACGTAAAACTTGGCATCTACAAACTATTTTCTTTTTCTGGTGGGGGAGAGTGTAGGGATGTTTAAATGAAAGATTCGAAAAAATCAAACTCTCACATGCTAAGAGTTCAGAAAAAAACCCAAAACACTGCTGTTTTTTTCATGTGGTTTACACACATTATCTGCACATCAAATGTGACCAGATGAATGACGAGAAATCGTTGACTTTTGGATGTGTGTATTTTGCACTTTGTTCACAAATACCATCCACAAACAAAAAGTAAAACATGGTAAACAATATAATGTATGCACTTTAAACAATGCCATCTTATTAAACTTACAAAAATGTAATTTGCATATGATCTCTACTCCACTCTGTAAGTCGGGCTTGCCTCAACACTCGACTTCATTTATGAACTTTGTCCATCGTTTCTGCCTTAGAGGCAGTTTCCTTCTCAGTCCTCACATCCTTTGCTTCACCTCCAAACTCTGAAAACAGGGCCTTCTGCTCTGCGTATTCTGTCTGATCCAAATAAAAGCAGTCCGATTCTACTCCATTTTCATTAGCCTGTTCTTCTACACAAGAAGAGGAAGGAACTGGAGAACGGCTAGAGATGAGTGCAGGCAGTCTTAAAGGATATTTTCAGAACAGTTTCAAAGAATGTACCAGGAACCAGGCTTTATATGGGACTTCAAGTAGGTGTGAGGAGTTCCTCAAAGAGTCATGAGAATCTCAGGAGCCAATGCGCCCAATTCACTCTGCCATTCAGTCCGAACATCTGAAAACATTCAGAAGAGGGAGGGAGAACAAATGCACATTATGGCAGTGCATACACAAATCTTTCTATGAGAATACATTTCAAAGACTGTGTAAGATCTAATACAGATATGAACTAATTCAAGTTAATTAGTAACCAATATATTAATAACTAATATATTAAAGGTAGTTTAATTAATCTCACCGTTGCAGCTTTCCAGAAGACTTTAATGGACCCCACAAAAGCCTGGCCTAAGCTAGAAAGATGTGACTATTTAAAGGGGTCACTGATTTACAGTACCAGGCAAAAGTTCACTTGCTGAAAACTAAGTCTGTTCAAAAGTCATTATTTTTGGCAAACACTGAAATCAAAACACATAAATCATGGTATGAAAATAGTACTCAGTACTCTCAATTCTTAGATTCAGAAGTTCTATGGTTTTGAGATCTGGAGACCAGGCATGTAAATAAATGAAGGGCACCATTCGAAACGGCTACACGACACCTACATACACACTTTTGTATGTTCATGTCAGTTGTCATAAAAAGGTAGAGGCAATGTAGTTTTAGTGATATTCTTTTTTTTTTTTCTTTGCAAGATAGAAAAAGCTTAATCCTGAGGTGTGTTGATGGTTGTTACCATGGTGAAACTGCAAGGTGTGATAGTAAAGCTTACTGAAATTCTCACCGAACTAAGCATCATGAATTATGATGACCAACTTTTAGACCAGAAAGCCCACCACAGACCATGGCAGGGAACTGCATCTGTTGGACTCTTGCTCTTTCATACCCTCTGTATGTCTTATATACACAGAACTGGTCAAATGTTTAGACACACCAGAACGACATAAAGCATGGAATTAAGCAGTAACTTAAAAACTCAAATCAAAACTGTGTATTACTACTAATTTTTATACCTGGGCTCATTTTACGTCAGTGCAGTTTTAGACACTGTTGATGCCACTTATGTGTCTTACAAGAATTTAAGCACATCTGTAGATTCAAATGTCTTCATGAAAACCACTTATTACAAGTGTGCCCAAACTTTTGATTGGTACAGCATATGGTAGACAAAGGGCGTCCAACCTCATCTGCAAAGGGCCATGTGTTTTCATTCTAATAAGCAAGATCTCAAACAATCTCAGTCTTCAAACAATCATGTGTGCTCCTTTTATCCTTTTCTACTGCACTCCAACCACATTGGCCCTTTACAGAGACTGGACACCCTTGTGGTAGTGCTACATATTTCTTAAGACTTGAGATTTGAACTCCTCTGTTTTTTAGTTTCTGAACTGTTTTGGGCTGAAGGAGCCTTTCTGAATTTCTGGCCCCTGGCTAAGCCAGCTTCACGCAGTCTTCTCTGGACTGTTGATATTGAAACATCGGATGTTCTCGTAGCGTTTAGCTGTGCTTGTATTTGAGAGGCAGTTAAATCCCCATTTTGTTCACTCATGAGTTGTATAAACCTGTTCTCCGTTTCTGAGGTCGCCTTTGGCCTGCCCGACCTTGCTCGGTCCTCATGAGTACCAGTTTCTTCAATCCGCTTAATGGTCCTAGACACCGCATTTACAGACACCTTCAACAGTTTCGCTATTTTCCTTAAAGATCGACCCTCGTTCCTCAAAATGACAATAGACTCTCTTTTTTCCCTGCTTAGCTGAGCGTGTTTGGCCATTTTCTTTTCCTTTACATTCAGAAATGAAGAATTTGGAGCATTACAAATATTGTGCTTATGCTACCTATATTTATGGCAGTTCCTCCAAAACTACACCCGAACTCTTTAGTATAATTACTGCTAATAGAAGGTTAATATTTTAAGATGCTGGTTAACTTGAAGGAAATTTATCAAAGACATGTTACACTAGACAAACTAATCTGGCTCCAGAGAAAATCCCTTTCACTTAATTATATAACACTTTTTGCTGCACAAGTGCAACTCTCTTCTGATGCCCTATTCGAGTAGATACACACCATTAAATGATTATATAAAGGTTAACATTAAAAGAGAGGACTAAAACGTTTGACTGGTACTGTATTTTCTTGAATAAAGAAGTCCGGTTGAAGTCACAGCAGAGGTCTGCCACAAAGGACCTGAGAAACAAGAACACAATTGGTGAAGTTTCTCCGTTTCATCACTTGCATGCTTCACTTGTCTATTATGCAGACTTAAAGCACCTCACCACTATTTGCTTTAAACACATACACACTCGTTTAGAGTTTACTGACTCAGTAAGCTATCAATTCCAACTAATCACCAACACAAATGTATAGTTTAATGAAGTTATACATGAGTAGCCCAACTCACTGACTCCAATCAATCAGCCAAAACCTGTTCAAGATTCAGTAGTTTTGCATTGGAGCTACACTGCTGAAACATTAAGACTGCACTTCACTGGAAGTAAGGGGCCTAGTCGAAACCCTGAAAAGCAGATGTGTCCCAATACTTTTGTCCACAGAGTGGATTAAATAGACCATCTCCTCTGGGTGCTGAACTTCTAAGTTTCTAAGTTAGGGTCTCAGGATTATACTTTAAAGGTAAAAATGTTAAAGAGCAAATAAATAACATCTGAAGATCAGTAAATAATACTCACACTATTAGAGTAAAACAGTGTTCCAGAAGATAGGAGACGCTGCAACTGTTAATGTTGCAAATGTTTAAATGACCATCACTCCTGTGTGCAAAACAACAACAATGCCCGGCAGACCGAGAGTAAACACACCGACTCCTGCCACGACTTCTCCCACTGCTCCTTTTTGGGATTTTTTGGTGGTCTGAACGTCGGTTGGTGGATTACTGCCGCCTGCAGTACGGAGGTTTGCAAATACTGAATTCTGAATGGGACATTCTGGGATCCCAGACAGGAACCCTAGTACTGGACTACAGAGTAATCCTATAGTCCAGTGGTCAGGCCCATAAACCATCTTATGTTAACTGACTGCCTGACTGTTTGTCTGTCTATCGATCTGTCTGCTTGTCAGTCTATTAAATCTTAAGTGAGCTGCTTGAAATCAGGGAAACACAGATGAAGTGTTAAGCAAACTTAAAAAAAATAAAAATAAAGATAAAAAAGTGGTGGCTTGAGTTTAAGGTTTTCACAAGGTCAGTTTTTGCCAGAAGTGGACAAAGTACTCACATGCATTACTTATGTGAAAGTACAGACACCACTGGTCAAATATTACTCCATTACAAGTGAAAGTCGTACCGTCAAAATTTCACTTAAGTTAAAGTACCCTTCACCGCATGTTTGCATTATTGGCACAACACATACAATACATAATGCCTCTGATTAGCTTGTAGACCCCCAATAATTAGGAATTTGTAAAATGGTAGTGTTCTGACACAAGTTGAAAGAGAAACTGCTGTAAATGCAAAGAGATTGCGTGAGAGTGCGAGAGAGAGAGTGTACGCGAGAGAGTGCGTGAGAGATGTTTGATGGTGGCCAAGTGGTAGGATACTTGCCTCTGGACCAAGAGGTCATGGGTTCGAATGCTACCTTCAGCACCACCATTGGGTTCCTGAGCAAGACCATTAACCCTTACCTCCAGCGAGACTGTCCCTTGTAGTTAGGGCATGGAAGTCGCTTTGGATAAATGCATCTGATAGTGAGTGCATATAGCACCGTCTATCGGGAACGGCCTGTGTGTATGTGTTGGAATGCAAAAAAAAAATAATAATCACGTTTCAGAAAAGGGGGGAAATCCACGTTCAGAATTAAAAGTAAAGAGTAACGTGACCCTTGATATAAATGCAGTGAAGGAAAAAGTACGATATTTGTCTTTCAAGTGAAGTGGAAGTCATAACTATCCAAAAAGTAGTACTCAATTGAAGTACAGATACTCAAAAGTTCTACTGAAGTACAGTACTCAAGTAAATCTACTTCGCAACTGTCCACCATTGTTCTTTGCATAGCTGGCTACCTGTTGCTTTACTTGGGTCACTGTGGGATTAAAGTAGAATACAATATGTGCACCATTCACTGTGTGCTGTGGTGTTTTACACTTTATGTAAACCTTGCAATGCAGGCTTATAGATGTTTTACACAAAGGTTTTGTCTTTGTTGGAGATCATCTGTAATGGAAGTACAGGGGCTGTTGAGTTACAACAATTCGAGTTTACGACTCTCACTCCCAACCCCACTCGACTTACACAGTTAACCTCGTACTTACAGACAACGTGGGCAAACTAGTTTCATTGCGTGCGGCGGAAGAATACACAGTAACGTGGCATGAGAGTGAGGGTGTTTTCCATTTCCTTTTTCTGTGGCTTAGTTGAATTTTTATTTTACAACTGTATAAGGATAAGTAAGTGATTATGGCTAGTGTGTTTCGACTTACACCAAAATTTGGGTTACATCACTGTCAAAGGAACAGACCTGTGGTGTAACTCGAGGACCCCCTGTGCATTCACTTGAAGCTCAACCCACCTTTAGGAAGTGCTGAAGTGGCGGTTTTGTTCCAAAACAGACCTTACAAAATCAGTACTAGCTATCGCAGAGGAGACTATTAGTCCAGGAAAGTGTGAGGTTGCTCATGATTAAAAACACACAGACACAAACTTAAAAATTAAGGTAAAATATATAATAGGATAAATTAGATGTAAATAAAACAATAATGTAACAGAAACAGCATATGCCTACATGGCAAAAGATTATATTGACACTTGATGAAGTGAAAGACCACAGGCCTGAATGATTCAGATGATGTCAGCGTTCAAACAGGCAAACAACAGTGACAGATGCTGAGATCGGCTAAGTTGTAGACATTTAACAAGACATTTGTTAAGACAGACTGGCATGCGAACTTTGAAGAAGGTAGACAGAGACATTTTACAGTCAAATTCAAGATTTATATTCAAATTTTCCCCAGTGACTGAGTGGTCTGGTCATATCAGTCAAGTCTGATTCTCTACTAGCAAACATCAGACTGAAAGTCCAGAAGATCAGTCACAGATCTAGTACTGGGACACCTGACCATTACACCCACAGGGACTAATGACACTGCAAATACCAAGTCTTTAACATAGAGTTGAGTCTATGCCGCTGTAACAGCTTCTTCTTGGAAGGCTTTTGGAGTGTTTCTGTGGGAATTTCTGTGCCCATTCACTCTGTAGAATATTTATGAGCTCAGGCACTGATGTCAGGGCTTGGCACGGGCCACTCAAGTTCTTCCACATCGAATTAATCCATGTCTTTATAAACTTGGGGCACAGTCAAGCAGGAATAAAAAAGGGCCTTCTGTAAA
Source organism: Brachypetersius gabonensis (assembly GCA_037577145.1). NCBI lineage: Eukaryota > Metazoa > Chordata > Actinopteri > Characiformes > Alestidae > Brachypetersius > Brachypetersius gabonensis. Next base: position 19,056 of record JBBJLR010007148.1, read on the forward strand.
CTGCATCCACAATATTTGGAAGCCTGGTAAATGTCTTGGTATACTGAAGTATTAAGTATTAAGGTGTGTCCCAATATTTTTGTCCATTTACAAACAGAGCGTGTGGTGCAAATCTCTTTGAGAACATTTTATGAGATAACGAGATCATGTAATCGAGGTATTTTACATTCATTGAACATACTCCAAATTCCCAAGCATGATTTTACCATACCTGATAACAAAAATGATTCATGAACATCATTAGCAGTTCAGCAAAATGGATGGAATTAGACAATCACCAAGCATCCAATTACACAAAAAACATGTCTCAGAGTTCCATAACAGTCTTATGAACTTTCCGGTTTAAAATGTGTGAGGGTTAACGTCTTTTTAAACATGATTCTGCTTCACCACTCGGATTAGCGTCCTTGCGTCTGGCTTCCTTGGTGAGCTTGTTTTTTAGCAGACTTTCATCTTGATGTTACCCAGAGCTGGAACACATCAAAGGCATCGATCAGATAAAAGGGTAGTAAATACCTTCAGCTAATCCCTGGGTGGACCACAAGGATGAAAAGTTGCAGGAAGCATCGGGTGAGCTCCTATTCTCCATTCTATAAGTGTGTCCATTTTACATATCTCACCACTTTGAGTCCTCTTGCACTATGACTCTTGTCCATCAGGTCTTTATGAAAATGTCTCTTTAGTGATCAAGGCAGTTTTCTTGTGTTTCTCCTACTCATCTCGGCATCCTCCGAGAACAGAGTCTCCTGTCCTTCTTCTTCTGTCTGTAACGTAGCACCTGTCGGACTCTGCTCCCTTGTCCTTACGTTACGCTTCTTAATCAGGGGGATGAAGGGGAAGGAACCAGAGAAGATGGTTCAGACTTAATCTCCACCTCAGGACCAGAGGACAGCCTAAGAATAAAAAGCACAATTGCAACAGTTAATATTGTGGGTGTTACCAGTGTAGTTGGGGTGCAGAGATAAAAATGGATGCAGAGGTTGACTGGGATGCTGCCTCGATATTAACACTGAAGGACTGTGGATGACTATGGAGTGGTAAAAGTATGTAGACTACGAGGTTATTTTCAGAATTGAATGCTCGGAATCAGGCTTTAAATGTGACTCCAAAGGAATCATCACAAGAGCCAAAGAGTTCAAATCAACGTGCCATTCAGCCACAACCTCTGAAAGCGGTCTATGAAGAAAACAATTAAAATATACATATTTCGTAGTATGAGATGGTCATGCAGTGAATGTGTTTCAATATGAATGATGGCGGCTCTAAAACAAGACTATAAATTAAAGTATTAAGTGACTAATCTCACTTTTATGTTACCTGTGCAGTTTTCCAGAAGACATCAACAATGGGCCCCAAAGGAAGGCTTTCATCAGCCTGAGTTTGGAGACACAACCGTTTAAAGGAGCATCGACAGACAGTACCAGTCAAAAGTACCCTTGCTGGAAACTAGTTGTTTTTAATCATATTATAAATGTTGAGTTTTATGTTTACTTGAAAACATGGAACGTAAAAGTGTTGGGGTTTTTTTTTTTCAATAAACTTTCGTTACAGTAAAACTGTAGGATGTTCTGGAACAAAAAGAATCTAATTTGTCATATTTATTATTCCTTCTTGCAGGTGGGATCAAGACACAGAGCACCACTGAGCTACGTAGTTTGATGTTGCTGAACGCTACTTAAGGACCTCACTAAGAGTTCACTAAGTTAATGTTAGCTAAGTAATCAACAGTTATCGACGGCAATATCCTTTCAAAGGAGAACCAAAATCATTTTCTGACTTAACAGCAACCGTGGTTTGTAAAAGAAACCTTCAAGAGAAGAACTACATAAATGAGTAAGTTCCCAACTGAAAGCCAAGGTGTACATAGACATACAAGTGGAGATGCCTACGTTAAAATTATAACGCAGCAGTGAGAATTTGAGGGGAAACCTATAGAGCATGCTCACACACTGTCTCACAGTAGGTGGCAATCCAAATCTTGTACTCTACTCTCCTTTAATTCCACTGAGCATACAAATACATTCAATTATGCAGTGACCAAAATCCAAATGATGTAATATTCCTGAGTGCTCCCTTTACTATCAGCTTCATGCGGACGCTTAGGGCTGCTTGTCCAGCATGCTTGACATTTTGGAACTCAATTCATAACCAGGCATCAAAATCACAATTTGTATTTGCCTAAACATAAACCTTTGGAGCACACTGTCTTAATTTTCAAAGACATACATTTGCTTGGTGATCTAAACGGTAGACCTGTCTTCCGCTTTACAGCTCTCCAGTTTCTGAGATGTTTTATCTTGAACAATTCTCTTCCTTGGTTTCTGCCCTCTAGCTAAACCAGCTTCACGCAGTCTTCTCTGAATGGTTGATATTGAAACTTCTGATGTTCTTTTAGCATTTAGCTTTGCTTGTATTTTGGGGGCACTCAACTGCCCGTCACTCAGGCTTATGCCTTGAATAAACTTGTTCTCCGATTCTGAAGTCACCTTTGGCCTGCCCGATCTTGCTCGGTCCTCATGAGTCCCAGTTTCTTCAACACGTTTGATGGTTTTAGCCACAGCGCTTACAGACACTTGTAGTGTTTTTGCTATTTGCCTTAACGTTTGGCCTTCCTTCCTTAATGTAATAACAGCCTCTCTTTTTTCCCTGCTTAACTGAGTACGTTTTGCCATTTTTGGTTTCCTTTACATTCAAGCCTGTCAATGACACACTGCTTCTGTTTCTATTGTAATAATATATATTTATAGCGATGAACCCTCACTTGTAAATATTAAGACACTAACATAATATCAACATCATAAATAATTGACCAAAGACCTCATTAACTGATGCTTCAAAGGGGAAATCCCCTTGTTTTTTTGGTACCCAGTTCATGGAAGTGGGCAAATTTAAAATTTGTACTTGAAACCTTTCAGTCTAACTTAAGATGATCATTGATGTAAACAAACGATGAATGAAATGAAGTGATTATGCACAAGTTTCAAGATTAAGCATAAATAATCATGAAATCAAGGGTATTTAAACTTTTGACTGGTACTCTATCTGCAAGAATAAAGATGACAATTGATAAATATATATTTTTAATTGATGCTGTCCCAGCAGAGATGAAAGCTGCCACAAGACACCTACGGGAAAACAATATAATGGTGTTGAAATTATATAAACTAAGTCATTTTTTTATTATAAAACCATCTTTTATTAATTGGAGGGTAAAAAAACAACTGAGAGCAAATTACACAAACCTGAACGCAAGTATCCATGCACCCAAATGCAAATCACACCCTTTAAAGGAAAACCCTTTTCCCAAATCCTCTTAACCCTAACACTCCTTTGCCAAAACCCATTATTCAGTTTCTTTAAGACGAATGAAAAACCCATTTGCCAAGAATCACATTACACTTTCAGTCTCATGTGATATTTGAAAACAGCTCATTAAGATGATGCATACCTGTCAGTGTGGTTTAGGACACAGTATTACTTATCATGAACAATACAACTGAACCAAACTTTGCCCTGTAGCCAAACTTTGATCATTTATGTAGCACGACCATCACAAATATGGAGGAATGTGATCCAGGATCAGTCATCTGCAGCCCTGCTAGCAATCAAGTTTTGTTTGCGTTTTTGCTCACAAGTCATACAGTGTCCTAAGTGACATTATCGAGTCTGTATCACCTTATTGAGGAATAGAATGCAGTTTAAGTGGGCTGAGAAGGGTGTCCAGCACATTCTGTCTGGCTCCAGTTCTAAAATAAAGAAGCAATTTGTAAAACATCTTGGGAATACACCAAACATGTAAAACATTTTCCACATCAAGTGTAAAATTAAGGCAAATTAGTTTTACAAAACTTTTTTTTTTTACTGGCATTCAAGAAGAATTGCTTAAATGTGTTGTTGCATTCAAACACAACCCATTAAATTAATGTATACTTAATAAATACAGAAGTAAGAGTGTTCCACCAGCTTTAACGACCAGCTCCCACTGCTCTGTAAAGGTTTCATTTGTTTTTGATCTAAAAGAACTGTTTTCTGTCGATCATTCCTGTTGACTATGGACCATCTGTAGTGGTGGCATTTTTCTTATCAACACTCAGACTTGCTTTTTTTGACCAATTTGCTATCTTGTCCTGCAGTAGTGGTCCTTTCAAGAATCTTATTCACTAATCCACAATGCCTTTGCTTCTTCTCTAACAGCATTTTTTCTTTGCAGATATCAGTTTTCTGCCAGGTGCAGTTTTACTCCCTGTGGGTCTGCTTTACTCACCTAATCTGAATGTCCTGGAATATTTGAATATTAAAATTTTGTGCCTGTTTTAGGCTTTTAACTCACTTTACTTCTCGTAATTATGAACCAATGTTCATACTCACTTCCACTAACATGCAACTGCTGCACTTCTCATACATTTTGGAGTTTGTTTTATGGAGTGCGTGTGTGTGTGTGTGTGTGTGTGTGTGTGTGTGTGTGTGCGCGCTCTCACTGAGCATACCCTCAACATTTCATTGCAATGACTGTCTGATTTACATTCCAACTAAGCAAGTTTCCTTTGCTTTAATCAGTTCTTCAGACTTCTTGGCTGGAATTCAAACCTGATGCTAAAGTCACTAAAGCCCACACAGGCAGCACTGTCCATTCAAATTGGCAACGGTGGTCGTATTTTTCCTTGTTCAAGTAAATACAAGGGATAGACCCTCTCAAATACGTCCAAAAACAAGCCCACTAGAGTAATTTTTACACTGCCAGTTAAGGACCCCCTCCAAATAAATAAACAAATCAATAAAAAGAACAAAGGAAAGCAGCTAAATATGCCAATTCATTAAGAAGTACATGTAGGGGCTCCTGGCCCAGAAGCCAATGACTGCAACTAAACCCCCAACTAACTTAACCCGACCCACCGTAAGACCCACTGTACTCACAGTGTTATGAGACACAGAGTAAGACAGAACGAGTCTGGGACGCACTGGGGGCGTCTGTGGCTGTTTATGATCCCACGAGCCTCGCTCCCGGGTGAAGAGACGCAAAAAAACAAACCGGGGGGCGTTTACTGCCACGACTTCTGATGCTGCTGCTTCTTATTCTGTGGCAGATTAAACAGCCGGCTCTCCTATTGCTGCCATCTACTGTGCGGAGGATTAGAAAATCAAACTATAATAATAATAACAATAATAATATCGACAAAAAACAACAATACCAGCAATAACAATAATAATATCATCATCATCATCATAACAACAACATAATTAGTAGCACCACCAAGAACATTAATTATAACAAATAATAATAATAATCATCATCATCATCATCATCTCCATCATTATCATCATCATCATTACTATCGTCATCAATATTATCATCATCATCTTCATTATAACAATAGCACCATCAACAAAAACAACAACAATAATAATAATATAAATAATGATAATAATCAACATCATCATCATAACAACAACAACAACATAATGAATAGCACCACCAACAACATTAATAATAACAATAACAACAACAACAACAACAACAATAATAATAATAATAATAATAATAATAATAATACATCATCTTCATCATAAGAATAGCACCACCACCAAAAAACAACAACAACAACAACAACAACAATAATAATAATAATAATAATAATAATAATTAATCATCTTCATCATAAGAATAGCACCACCACCAAAAAACAACAACAATAATAATAATAATAATAATAATAATAATAATAATAATAGTCATCATCATCATTACCTTCATCATCAATATCATCACCATCATCGTCTTCATTATAGGAATAGCTCTATCAGCAAAAACAACAACAACAATAATAATTATATAAATAATGATAATAATCAACATCATCATCATAACAACAACAACAACATAATGAATAGCACCACCAAGAACATTAATAATAACAATAACAACAACAACAATAATAATAATAATAATAATAATAATAATTATAATAATAAATCATCTTCATCATAAGAATAGCACCACCACCAAAAAACAGCAACAATAATAATAAAAATAATAATAGTCATCATCATCATTACCATCATCATCAATATCATCATCATCATCGTCTTCATTATAAGAATAGTTCCATCAGCAAAAACAACAACAACAATAATAATTATATAAATAATGATAATAATCAACATCATCATCATAACAACAACAACACAAATAATAGCACCACCAAGAACATTAATAATAACAAAAAATAATAATCATAATAACAGCAACAACAACAACCAATCAACAATAAACAACCAATAATTTATCATGGAAAGGCAAACCTCAGTTTGCTTTACCGTATCTAAAACAATGTAAATAAATTAGCTTCAAAAACAGCATAGCATTAAAACACAATGGAATAAAAGCAAAGTAATAACACAAAACAATATCTTACAAATATGAAGAATTAAATTACAATTACAAAGTAAAAATGGGGGGGGGGGCACATAAAGATAAGATAAGATAAGATTAGTCCCACAGGTGCATTGTTACGGGCAGCAAGTGGACAAAAAGAAAAGAAGAAAGTAGATCCAGCATAACCAATAGAGGTTATTCAACAGCATAATATAAAAGTACACAATAAAAATAATATAGATAGATGTTTGTGTGCATGTATATGAATATAAAAAAACACTAATGAAATGAATTCCTAACCAGCTTTAGCTAGTAATCTCAGTACATGATAAAACAGCTGCTTCACCAGTGTTTTGTGTTTTTCAGTCCTGGATCCTATAATAAACCATCCCTTAACATGCTTTATTGTGTCTTTATACCTTGTGAAATATGCAATTCAGTCAAAAAAAACCCTTTTCCATTTTTTTATCCATCCGAATGATCAGAATTAACAAATCTATTCTTATGTTTCTAAAATGTTAAAAAAGTAATCTAAGTTGTCTTTTGCCACACTGTTGCCATTTTTGAACCATTTTGAGTAATCACTTATTTTATGTATTAAAATGGTCAGATGCTAAGTTATTTAGCAGAGAAATTGCTTTGTGTATTAATCATGATAAAAGCTGAAATAATATAGTCAGAAATCTATATCCTCCTGTCAAATCTTTACCCATTCTTGGTTGTTAATGTCACATGTTTCAGCGTTAAAAATACCTTCCAGTCTTTTGTTACAGCTTTGAATGTGATTTTGTTTTTTCCGAAAATGAATCTGCCCAGTCTAATTCACAAATCTTCCCACTCTAATTAAAACATTGCTAAATTTAAAGACTTTGTGTTCAAACAAGTGAAACTTAGCCACACATTAATTTCCTGCACTGAGATTCCCAAAAGTCCTTTAGACAGCTCCAGCTCATTCAAAATGCTGCTGCCAGAGTTCTAACCTAAACCAAGGAAAGAGATCACATTACTCAAATTCTCATGTCTTGCACTGGCTCCCAGTTCAGTATAGAACTGATTTCAAAACATTACTCATTGTGCACAAGTCACTCAGTAGTATGGGTCCTAAATACATCTCTGATATGTTTGAAGAATATATTCCTGGTAGGTTCCTTAGATCTGCAGGAGCTCGTCAGCTAGTGGTGAGAGGATCTGAAACTAAACCTGGTCAAATGGCATTTAGTTGCTATGCAGCTCACTGCTGGAACAAACTGCCCATGAGTATGAAAACTGCAGCAAGTGTAGCTTTTAAAAAATGGGCTCTTCTTTTAGCAATTTTCTAAGTATTCTTTTATTTATTTCATTTTATCTATTTCAGCTTTTATTCCATTTAATTCTTCTTTATTTTATTTTGTATTCTATTTCTATAAAGCACATTAATTGACCTTTTGTGTATGATAATGTACTTGAAAAACAGTATCAAGGTCTTGTAAAGTCTTTTTAGCCACACATGTGCTGCATGTCTTATTTTGACTAAATGTGGCTCAGTGGACCTTGATGTTGAGGTCCAGCGACTTTGAGAACCATTTCAAAGCCCAAGCTTCATTTTGTTGTTGGCACTAAGGCGTCAGCTTGGCTTTGGATCCAGGCTAAAGCACAGCTTCCAGGCTAATGCGCATTACGCGCACATTTAGCTCCAAGATAAATCTGCTGTTTTTATCTTGCCATTAAATCTGAAAAGCATTTCCTGTGCAGCTTTAGCTCTCACACACCCAAAAAGGCAGAAATTAGCCTCATAGTTTGTTTGGGCCTTGCTGACGCTTCTCCAAACACAGTGTTTATTGTGGCCGCAGAGCTCATCAATCCAAGTGGCCTTATTCCAGAAATCTTAAAGTTTCTCTGAATAATGTTTAGCGTGTCTGCAACTGAACAGTACTAAATGCTTTCTTCATGGCTTCTTTTGGTTAATTCTGAAATGGCCACATTAAGTATTTGTAGTGCTTTTCGTATCTCATGCATGTCTTGGTCTGCCAGATCACTGCTTCTTCTTTGTATGTTTGTCATATATTTTATAAATTTTTTATTTATTTTTTTGACATTTTATTAATGGTTTGGAAACAGGTATTAGTATTTTTGGAACCAAATGTATTCTTCTTCTATACAAAAACTCTACTGCCCTCTAGCGGATAACTGAGGAAAAATATGAAAATTAATATATCTATTATATAAGTATATTTTATGCTTTATATATTGGTTCGATTTTACTTGTACAGGGTACAGACCCACACAGATAACGTTATTGCTGTTTCCAGCAATATTAATAATATACAAAAACTTAAATAAATCTGTTAAAATACACTTTCTGTAGAAAGATCACAGTAGCACAAATGCCCTCTTCTGGTGAGCCTGAGGAACTACATGTTTTATTAAAAAATCTGAAAAAATGACACACACACACGGGCGCGCGCGCGAACCCGAATTTAACCAAGAAACTAAACATCTGGAAATAAAAACGTTTTATTACTATTATATTCAATCTTTAATTATTATTTCCAAAGCTTTTCTTTGCATTGTACCATAAAAGAAATTATTCTCAAATCACTGAAATGTCTAGAATCTTAGATTACATTTTCGTAACATAGTTTTCATAAACACGACTAATTCTGCCAATAATTACACATTCACAGAACAAATCTATAACTAAACAAAAACAGTCTAAAACAAAGAGAAATGTAAAGCAAGGTGACAGAGGATGTGCAGTGACTGAGTAACTGAATGTTACTCTGGTCATAAGGCACTGAGGTTCTTGCAAACTATTTTGCCAACTATCCTCTGATTAAAAAATAAGTACAAAACACAAAACAGAACACACATTTGTTTGTTTGCTGGTTTGTTTATAATGCGTATAGAAAGAAATGACTGTGGCCTTTAATAGTAGACCGAGGGTTTATATTTTTAGGCATGTGTGTGCAGACTAAATTGCAAATATTGCAAATGGAAACAACCATCCTTGAAGATTTTTCTTTAATTCGAGGCCCACTGAACTATCCGGGCCCTGCCCACAAAAGCAGACTTTCACTGTAGCTACTATTGCTGTGCTGGATAAGCTTTACTTTACAGAACACGGAAAAATGCCACCTTCAGCTTATAATGTAATATACAGCTTAGTTAAATTAAATGTTAAATTACAGCATGTTATTATTTTCCATTATTTTTATTTTCCAGTGTGAAGATTTTTGACATTTGTGTGAACTTCGTTTATAAAGCTTGTCCAACCTAGCAATTGTTGCTAGGGAAGAATACAGTTGTATTTGCAGAGTATGGAAAAGTCTGTTGCTTTCAATGAAGCCCTCTGCACATGATCACCTCTGGTGGTTCCATTATTTTAAGGATTTAACAGAGAAACTACAGAAGACTCCTGGTTATAACATAAAACGGGGAAATATTTTGATTAGTCAAATTCCTAGATTTTTTTATATTAAAAGATGTTTGAACTGAGGTGCAAAAGTGATTTTTTTTTGTTTTTATGTACATTTGTGCATATGTGGCCTTGTATAAATCTGATTGAAGAGCATAGTTGCAGTCCCCAAGCTGTATGACTCCATGGCCTTCACTTCCCTGTGCTCTCGTTGTCACCTCCAGGGTCAGAGTTGGGAAACAGCTCAGGGTTTTCTGCTAGCGTTGCACGAATCCTTTTTTTCTCTTTGAAGCGACCCGAGTGAGAGACTTTAACATGACGTCCTTTCGTGGCTGTTTTGTCCACGATGCGTTCGAGGCGGGCGTTGAACTGGCTGTCATCAGGCTGTGGCCCTGCTGCTCCAGGTGTGGCCTCAGTATTGGTGTATTCTGCAGGTATCTCATACAGTACCTTGGGCTCGGATTTCTTCTTGCGGAGGAAGGTCAGCTTCCACCAGGCAGGTGCAGGCTCTGCCGTAGCCATGGGGAAGGAGAGGCAAGCCCTGCAAGAAAGAAAGGCTGGAGTGAAGTATGAGTGGACATTATGAACTCACATTTACACCCAAACAGTTTTTACAATCTGGACTATAATGACATCATGATGTCATCATCATTATCATAATAATCATTAGATATTTACTGATCAGGACTACTTCGGAGTCTAAAATGTAATACACTTTTTTTCTAATATCCAACCAAAAAAAAGAAATACACCAATGTGGGACCAATTCCAATATGTACATATCTGTTGATGTAGATACAAGAAAACTATCTGGAATCTTAATTTTAGAAGGTTAAAAGCCAATTAATTGAAGTAACCCAGTGCCACCTAAACATTCTGCTGTTCTGGAGATATTACATCAAATACTGATTTTAAATATTTGTCTGATCTTAACTTTTGGCAGCTTTAATGAAACTTATTTCACATAGCAGTGCTTATTCACATGGATAATTTACCCAAGAGTTGAGGCTCTGATCCTAGGGAACAGGTTAGTGTCTATAGTACAAACAAATAAAAGGAGAAAGGAGAAAAATATAGGGATAAGGAGAGCAAAAGAAAAATCAGAAGGACACTCAGGAGTGAGAAACCAAAAAGAATGATCTGGCTAACCAAGATTATTCTCACCCTAAACAATATTTGCTCAATTAACTAGGTGGAGTGTGTCTGTGGGAATTTGTGCCCATTCAGACAAAATAGCAGTTGTATGCTCAGGTACTGATACTGGACAAGGAGGCCTGGCTCACAATTCATGTTCCAATTAATTTCCAAGTAATTTATCTGTTTATGTTCCAAAGATGACTCGATATACTATGGCATTAATATTACCTTACACTGAAAGTAAGGGGGCTAGCCAAAACCCTATAGAAAAACCCCATTATCTCTCCTCACCAAAACTTACTGTTGGCACCATGCATTCTGGCATTAATGTAACTTGCTTTCATTGCTCCAGAGATCAATTGATGCAAGCTTTATACCACGCCAGCCAGTGGGATTGTGAATTGGAATGTGTGTAGCTACTGTTGTTTCCTGAGGCAATGTGTGTCTAAGGAGATTGCATGACCTTGTGCTTTATTTTATACCCCTGTTAACCAAGGGTGTGGCTGAAACACTTGAAATCAGTAATTAGGAAGGGTGCCTATATACTGGGGTGCCTATATAAATCCAACTTTATGAAACAGCTTTTCCATGTGGAGTAAAAAAGGGTGGAGTTTAAGTGATTTCTGTTTATAGGCTAGATTCTTTCACATTCACAACCTTCAAGAAAGCTTAAAGGGTTGAATTTCTATTAAAGATACCAATTAAATGAGGCAATACAGCGTCAATAAGAGAGTCACCATGTTGCAGCATCTCTGGAGATGCCTTGCCGAAAAGAACAACACTTTTCTCCAGAGAAAGATCAGGGCCTGCGGTCCTCAGACACCACATTAATTTTCCTTCACTGCTTCCTTTGGGAATTTAACAACAAACCTTGAGTTCAAAGTCAAAACCAACTATTGTTCATGGGCGATGGCAATAAGAAAACTGTTGTGGCATGTAAGCTGAGATCCCTGAGGGTGTGGCCAGAAGCTAGGCTAATGTTAAGATCTGGGTCTATGGGGTGACAGCACTGTTGAATTTTTCATTGCAACTCAATAGGCGCCATATGGCTGAGCTATGCTAAGGTGGAATCTGTGGAGCTCCAGTTACGGGCCTCAAATTTCATAGCTACATACTAAAGCCAGTCTACATGCTAACAGGTCACTGATGCTCACCCGAATGATGTAAGATAAAGTCGTTGTTGGTAGAGAAGATAGTCAGTGCTGTAGCCTGTGGTGTAGGCTAGAGAAAGCTTCACAGATCAATAAAAGAGTGGGAGTTCATACTTGGACCAAAGAAAAGAGCAACCCAGGCTAAATAAAGAGTTAAATATAGTTACAATGTCAGCTTGCTGTGACTATGTTCTGAACTCTGACTCATGATGTTCTGTTCTTTCTGCTTGAATAGGCCTCATAGAGCAAGGGGCAGACTAGGCTGAGGTGGTTAGTCATGTTACCAGAGAGAGGTAGGCTGTTGCTGGGGAGTTTGTAGTTTGTTAGAGCCACAATACAAGCATAGAAAAAGAGCAAACACACCTTTACTCTCTCTCTCTCTCTCTCTCTCTCTC
>JBBJLR010007149.1:0-13980 GCA_037577145.1 Brachypetersius gabonensis
CACACAGACACACAGACACACAGACACACAGACACACAGACACACAGACACACAGACACACAGACACACAGACACAGGGTAAGGCTATGAGTACTCACGGGCCCAAAAAGAGATGACTGATAGCTTGAGAATGAAGACTCAATGACTGAGCAAAAGCATCTGCTTACTTGAGCCTTTTATACCAAGTAACACACTAATTTCCGGTTCCTCCTGTGTGTCAGTGTGCGTGACAGTAAGTGAGTTAGAGCATGAAAGTCACCGAACTACACAGGACTCCAGCCCTCCATAACTGCATTTCACCGCTCTCGCTCTCTAAAAAAGAGCTACGGAGGAATTGAAAGTTAGCATCAAACAGTAGAAAAGAAGACCCATGTTAACTTTAGGTCTGTATTAACAGTGCTAACATATTAACTCTCTCTCTCCCTTACTTTTTTATTTTCTTTCTGGGTTTTTTTGTGCAAGAGAATGAGTTTCAAATATGAGTGGACTTGTAGAATGCAATCGATTATTATCTCCACTTCAAATGGCTTTCCACAGGTTTGTTTGCCCTTGCTTTTAGCTGGCGCTTTCATATCTAGCCATTTAGAGTTTGGTTGATTGAGCTTGCTTGCTATTAGCATTAAGTTTGGATCTTGACTTCAGAGTGACTTTTGAAAAAAAAGGGCTTTGTAATGTTTGCTTTGTTTTTTCTAAAGCTGAGTTAATGTTGCTGACTGTCTGTGGTTTAAGTGCGTTTGTGTTTGCTTTTGGAGTATTCTGGCATAATTGTAGTCTTCTGGCTTGTGACATGCTCCTCTGATTAGGGTTTTCATGTGTTGGTGATTTGTTATGTTGGTTTGGATGTTATGAATTATTTATTGTAAGTGTTAATACTGCGCTTTTTATGTGGAGGATTAATTATGTTTGACTTGACACTGTTTATCTTTAATTCACTTCTCTTTGAATAACTGTTGCCACAGTTTGTTGCCAAATCCCAGTTAAACATAATATTATAATACCTGAAACAGCTAGCTTTAACTTGAATTGGGTGCTATAAAACCAGGGTCCTGCCTAACACCTTCTGGGGGAGTGAGTCTACTTAAAAAAGATGTTTTGCTGAAAGAAGAGCTGTTAGCACAGCACAGCTGCTTTAATGGACTGTCTAATGTGTCTAACTTTGCTTGCTCCTCTGCTGTTTGTAATTATGAGATGCCTGGTGTTTCCAGTCCTGGGGGCCACTTGTGTTTTTTCCAAAATATCATTAGCATATCAGTCAAGTCCCTAATGATCTACAAACATGTCCTTAATAAGCTGAATCATGTATTTTATGTCATCATGTCAGGGCTTTTCAAACAATATATCTCTTGAACTCCACTAGCAACGACTACCATCCGCTACCAACATTATGATTACCAGATTAAAATAGATTAATTTAAAAATCAAGTTATTAAAATTGTAATTTTCAGTAAATCAGATTACTGATTTTCAGGTCTCTGCTAGTCCTTATGAAACTGTGTTTTGCAGTCTAAATGTTCTGTGCAGGGTGCTATAGCAACTTTATTCAAAAGTAAAAAGTAAAGAAAAAATAAAAATTTTAAATTAAAAAGAGGAAACCCTCCAACAGTATTGCGCATGTATTTGTAGTTACTAATTCCTGTACAGTAATCGCCCCGTATTACGCGGATCAGGAGTCGCGGATTACAGACCGACTACCGTGGTTCATTTTAGGTTCGGCTTGGTACATTGCCCTTGGCGAGGGTGTGTGCAGGGGCAGACTGGCGGTCTGTGCGTTCTGCAGAAGTCCCGACGGCCACACCAGCGGTTGTTCGGGATTTTTTCGGTCCGCCCCGTATACATGTTCGTTAGGGAGAATGTATGAAGCGGAAGGTCTCTCTCTCTCTCTCTCTCTCTCTCTCTCTCTCTCTCTCTCTCATTCTGTCTCTCTCTCTTACTCTCTCTGTTACTCTCTTTCTCTCTCTGTTGCGGCATCTCGGCCCGACAGGCGCGCACCGGTCGGTTGTTCGGTACTTTTCCGGAGCGCGCGGTAGTCTGTACATTGGTAATATCGGAATTTCCAGCACTGCAGGAATTCAGTGTAAATTGTACAGTACGGATACTGTTTGTCTTTAATTTAATTTTAAACTCAGTTCAATACATTACCCTTAACGAAAATGTAAAGGGTTGTGGGAGCATCTTTGGGGTTTACACTATATAATTAGGCATTTTTAGGCATTATTTTACCATTATTTTAGGCATATGTTTTTTCAAGATATGCAGGTGCTCTTGGAACGTAACCCCCACAAAAAGTGGGGGATTACTGTATATAAATGTAACCCTACTGGTTACTGTTGATATATTGTTGTAGACCACAGGATATAATTTGAACTACAGTAACAAAATACTGAAAGCTTATGGTTAGTAATAAAATGTATTTTTTTAAGGATAACTTTGAAAATGTTTATAAATGTGTAATATGCATTCTGAAATAAGTATTCAAAGCCTATAAATTGCTATTCAGCAAAAATTACTTCATTTCTTTGCCTGATTTACACTGCTAGTATAACTGTTGCTGAAAAGAACTGTTTGCATCTTAAACGTATAGCATGGCTCACAACCAGTGAGCTGTCCTCATCAAAGTTACATTCATTTTCTATATTCTATGCAAGTATATACACATTAATTGGCCACTTAATATCATATATCTGTATCTTGACCACTTTATAACATATCTCTGTATGTCTCTGTATCTTATAGCCCCTCTGTGCTCTATTCAGTAAGGTGCCCCTACCTTACTGGTACACTTTGTAGTTTGTAAAAAATGTTTTTATTAGTCATCATAGTTCATGGGTGCCCAAATCCAGAAACAGGCCGGTGTTGGGTGATTTCCCAGCTCAACACTTCAACTTTTAGTGGATGCATTTTAGGAGAAGAAATTGTTGAACTATCAAACCGTGCTGGGACCCAAACAGTTTTACTAATCATGTGGCTTCATAAATGTACTTTAATAAAGGTAGTGAGTATCAGCTAAAACATTAAAACCGACTAATATTGTGTAGATCCCACTTGTGCCATCAGGAAAAAAAAACTATGAATGAGCACTACTGAAATGTATTTCCAAGACGTTAGCAGCTGGTGTGTTGACTTGTGGCCAAATCAACACTAGTGTTGCTTTCGTCAGTTAAAGTTATGACTAAGTATTGTCAACGAACATTGATCACGTGACAAAAACGAGACGAGATACAACGTAAATGCTGGTCATGTGACGATAATTATAACGAGACATATCATGCAGTATTGTTGACAAATAAGAACGAGACTAAATGTGGTTTACAAAATTAATACTATGCCAAAATGCCTCTTCATTTTCATTGACTAAAATGAGACGAGACGTTATTTCCTGTATAATAGGGACGAGAGGGGAAAAAAAGGATTGGGATGACCGACCTTAGTTGGACGGTGTTACGTCCCAATACTTTTGTCGCCTGAGCGGCACTGTGAAATCTATTTAGGGTGGACAAAAGTATTAGGATGCAGGGTCAGTATAATTACAGGGAGAGAGAAATCACACACACACACACACAGAGCATTTTAATTTCCATGCAAAAAAAGCTGATCCAAAATTTTCTGATTGGGTTGCGTCGACTGTATTTGTTCAGACTTTTATCAGTTTTACAAATGTGGGTTTTATGGCAATAGACACACATTCCCATTTTACTTGCACTTGTTAGTGATGTGATGTTATTTTATTAATTTATTTAATTTAAATCTATGTGTGTGTACTTCTAAGTTCTAACATGTTTGGTTGGCAAAATAAATGTCGTAAATTCAAATCAGAGTGTCTTCCGTGTCTGGAATGGATGTATAGTGTTCTTAAATCTATAGGGTAACAATAACATAATAATAAGATAACATTGTTCTACTAGATACTTATGCTATATTGACTGGGTTAAATAGAATTGCATTACTAAAAAAAGAGACTAAAATACAACTTCCGTTGTCAAACTAGACAAAAATTTCATCAGTTTTCATCAAACTAAATAATCATGAACAATTCTGACTAAAATAAGACTAAATAGCTCAGACTTTTAGTCGACTAAAACTTGACTAGACTAAAAAGAGTATAGACGTGACTAACACTAATAAAGACTAAAATGACAGCTTGACACAAAGACTAGACTAAAACTAAAATTAAAACAGGCCGCCAAAAACAACACTAGTCAACACACTGATCTCTGTCATTTTTCTCAAACCATTTCTGAATCATTTTTGCACTGTGACCGGGTGCATTATTCTGCTACAAGAGGAGATTGCCTCTTTCTTCCAATGGTCCATGAGTCAAATCTGGAACAAAGGCTAGCTCATCTGGTCAGGTCCCAAAGAAGGGCACAAACTGCTTAATTAATGTAGTCTATGGTAAAATTTTGACAGAACACACCAAGCGTGGGCACTCTAACCAGTTTGCATAATCGGAGTGCCTGTGCTGACCCATGTTCACTACTGGAAGTGACTGCAATGGGCAACTGAGCATCAGACCTGGTGTATGGAGCAATAGTATAAGGTGGCCTGATCTGATGAATGACATTTCGTTTTCTTCATGTGGACAGCTGTGCGTGTGTGCTTTCCTGGGGGAAACATTGCACCAGAAGAAGAAGCTAGAGGAGGCAGTGTAGTGCTCTGGGAAATACTCTGCTTGGACACTTTAGGACCTGGCATTCGTGTGGATGTTGACATGTACAAACTACTTAAACATTGTTGCAGACCAAGTATAGCCCTTCAAAAACTTTTTCAGAAATTGTTTGAAAATCATGACAAAAACTTGACATGGTATTGATGCGGCCTCTAAATTCCCTAGATCTCACTTTGATTGTGGGATGAAATAAGTTCAATCCATGGAGGGAACTCCTGACAGTTTACAGGACTAAAAGGTTCTGCACAGTACAGCTCCAGAAGTCTTATGAAGTCTTTATCTATATGGATCAGAACTCTTGTGGCAACTTAAGGGAAAGCTACACAATATTAGCCAGTAGGGCTGGGCAATATGGCTGAAAACTGTATCACGATATCAGTGTTTCTTATCGGTCGATATAGATAATTATTGATATTTTTTATGACCCCTTTAAAATAAGGACCAGGAGAAAAATATATTACATTTAAACATTTTTATTTTAAACTTAACCTTCCTCTGATCATAATCCCCTCAGTTATTAAGACACTCCAAGCATATTTTGATGTGTTTTGAATTACTATGTTTAAACAAAAATATAAACTTCAGCAATGTGAGTTATATAGTGTCTTATATTGTTTTTTTCAGCACAAACCAGGCAATATGATGAACATATTTTTTTTTTTACTTTGACCAACTATATAAACATAACAGGGATAAACTTAGCTTTTTAAAAAATAATTATTTATTCATTTTTTAAAAGAAATTACTGTCAAACACACAAATACAGAGATCAATTTTTTTTACAGCTTGAAATTGTAAAAACACTTCTCCTAAAACAAGATAACTTAAAAACCTTTTACAAACATTAGCCAAATAAACATTATTCAACATACAAGCAAGTGCGCCACAGGACCCCCAGTGTTCAGATAGGGTATTAGATGCGCAGAGCTGGTGCGCACTGGCCAGCCGCTGGAAGAGGCTGAAAACACATAAAATAAGTGACCTGAGTGTAATTTGGTGTGTGTTTGTGTATCAAATTACAAGCAAGTATACGAAAATTGTACAAACAGTTCACAACAGACTCACTCTGGCTGGGATCCGTGCTTTATGTGGGCTAGCTCCATGCACTCCGTGTTCTCTGTCCTGCGCGAACACGTTTATATTGTCTTCTAGCGGAAAAACACAGCTTTAGCGCCTCATAGACTCATTTTCACTGAGTTATATTTGATTTTAGAAGTAAAAAACACTGATAAACAGCTCCTCCATCTCTCCAGTGCGCAGAGTCAGCTCTGTGCTCGCAGAGTAAACACCCCTCCCCTCCCCACCCTCTCTCTCCCTCGCCCCTCTCCCCCTCTGCTAGCGGTATTTTTCCATGTTTTTTTAATTCTTATAACTTTACTTCTGCACGACACAGGAAGCCCAGACAAGGCTCAGGATGACGCTTTGTGATTCACAAAAAAACAGCAGAACTTCCATAAAAGGACTTGTTTTGCTGTGCTACGACCATTTACCTGGGGCAGCTGGTGGCCTAGTGGTTAAGGCATTCGTCCTGTGATCAGAAAGTCCGGGCTCGATTCCCAAGACCACTAGGCACCTCTGAGGTACCCTGAGCAAGGTACCGTCCCCACACACTGCTCCCCGGGCGCCGTGTTCCTGGCTGCCCCCTGCTTCACTTGGTGAATGGGTTAAATGCAGAGGAAGTATTTTGTGCTGTTCACACTGTGTGCTGTAGTGTGTTCATGTATGACCAGATTGTCACTTTCATTTATGACAGCTGCGTTTCTGGCACAGATCCAAACTAGCTTCGCAACCTCTGTTTTCTTCTGATGAAGAATAAAAAATATCGAACGTTTTATCGAATACATTTTTTATTGATATCGATCACGTGTCTATCGCGATACATATCGTTATCGTTTTATCGCCCAGCCCTATTAGCCAGTTGATTTTGAAGTTATGGATGATCTATGTGTGTGTTTGTGTGTGCATGTGTGTGTTTGTGTGTGCTTGCAGTTAGGCTTTCAGGACTGTAGTCAGAAACACACTGGCTGATGCTGTGCTTTGCTAAGCCTAGCTTTGCAGTCTGCAATCCCCTCCCCTACATATACGCAGGGCTGGTACAAAGTCTTAAACTGTATCAGTAATGTTACATTTTATCTCCCAACAAATCATTTCAACCAAATATGAAAGTACATTTAGATCAGGATTTTTCACCGGCTGATGACCCCATAGATCCCTGATAGTCTACAGGAAGTCACAGGAAAAGAGAATGACAGTGATTTATTATTGTGTAAGCTTAAGACCCAGTTACTTTTTTCTTTTTATTGGTTGGGTGGGGTGGGTTTTGTTCTGCTATATTCTGGGGCAGGCCTAGTGCAAGGAAGTGCTGAACTGTCTTTCTTGCAGGGATGACAGCAGTCAGGAGTGGGAGGAGGGGGAAGAGTTTGAGTGTTACCCCCCTGGCATGAAGGTGCAGGTGAGGTATGGGCGAGGCCGCAATCAGAAGATGTACGAAGCCACTGTGAAAGAGTCAGACCTGGAGGGGGGAGAGGTGCTCTACCTGGTGCACTACTGTGGCTGGAATGTCAGGTAAGGCAGGACCCTGGCAACTCCCATATTTCCATATTTCAAAAGGTCAGAATGTGGTAGATAGGCTCCCCCTGCAGTGCTGGCGTGTGCAGAGTTTTATTGTGGCCATCTAAAGGTTGATGAAAGAAGTCAGGCGTTTGGCGTTTAATTGAAGTGGCGCTGACATTTTGAGAGCCCATAGGCTGCATTTCGAGACCATTGCATGTCACAATAATGGTGATGACTACTTTAGACTGCAAAAGGAGACGGGCAGGTTGACTGGGTGTTTGCTCTAAATGTCAGGGAGACTGAGGTGGGAGGGCGCCATGTCACAGTTGCAATCTTGTCATCCTAAAAATTAATTTCATGCATGTCTATGTAATGCACTGATAAAAATAAAGTTTCCTACATTGTTTTGTTGAATAGACAAACAGGAAAAACATTTAAGTGGTATGGAACTTTTGTATGATGTGGAGGTTTTTTATTTTCACATTTAAAAGGTTCTTACTATTTCTCATTTTTCTTTAAAACTGGTTCAGTAACAGGTTCTTGAGAACACCAAATGTGGCTGTTCTAGGGCATTGGTTGGGGTTGTTCAGTACCTTCATTATTAAACGTTTATATTTACTGATTGTATGTGGTTGCTCTGAGCTATGATGTATCTCTGCATATACTGTTTTCCCCTTTTGGGACTAACTTGACCTTTTATCTTTGCTGGTGAACATAGAAATGTTTCTTGCTGCCATTCATGTTAAGTTCACTCAATCATTTGCATCAAGTTTATAATATTAAAGTTTTGTCACAATTGTGCAGACTGAGTAGAACGCTTGCATCTGCTAGTCTTATCTTGTGAGCTATGAAAAGCAAACAATTTTATATGTGGACACCTGTGACGAGTATAATTGTTGAATGCCATTTTAGAGGTGCCTGTTTGTCCTTGTGTTACTGTTCTACCAGCTAAATCTTAGGTTGGGATATTGACACAATTGCCTTTTTTCTCTTAGGTATGATGAATGGATCAAAGCTGACAAGATTGTGCGACCAGCTAATAAGAATGTTCCCAAAATAAAGCATCGGAAAAAAATAAAGGTTAGCTGGAAAAACATGTTTTCTGCTCCTTATAATAGAAAATCGTACTGTCCTTTCTATGTTTGATAAATTTATTGGAAATTTATTTTTGTTTTGCAGAACAAATCTGAAAGAGAGAGAGAACGAATAGAGAGGTTAAATGAAAGAGATGGCCTTTCTCCCTCCAGTAATCGCATCAACAGATCCTCTAAACCCACCTCTGACAATTATGTTTGTCCAAAGATGGAAGAATTTGATGATAAAGAGGGGCAGCAGACTCTGGTCAAATCTGTCTCCAATCTCAATGGACTCCGGGGTAATTTGAGAAAAATAGGCCATTGGTTAAAAAATGGCATCATTGGTTGTAGTCTAAGATAGAGTTTGCAATAGCCCAAATGTTCATGTTGAGTTCAAGATTCAGAAAGAATAATGTCAGGCTGCAAACCACAATTTCTGTCATAATTAAAGCTCAAGTCTGATAGTCAGTCTTTAGTCATACTTATTTATATATTCCCTGCAGTATCCAACAGCTCCACAGATGATAGTGAGCATGAGGAGGATGATGAGGGTGACCATGAAGACGAGGGTCTAGAAGGTTGTCCAAGCCTTGAAAGAGGAGGTACTCCAGAACATCCTCACATGCTTCCACACTGGGAGAGTAGGTCATCCACTGAAGGCCTTCAGGCTTCACAGAGCTCGAGCAGAATTGAGGAAGCAGCCAACCATGACAGCACAGATACAAGCAAACAAAAAGGTCAGTTTGAGAATGAGGGTGAAACACCCAGTACCAGGAGGAGAAAACCTGAAGGACTAGCTGAACGCACTGCTAAAAATCAATGTAAAAGTAAAACCAGAGGCAGTAGAGGAGCTGAATGGTTCCCCAGAAGTTCACCCAAAATGCTGGATGAAACAAGTGTGGGTCCTGGGGATGCCCGAAGAGACCAATCCAGCAGCAGCTCTGAAGATGAGGGTGATCCTCAAACCTCATCTCTGACTCAAGTCAAAGAGGAGCCACAATTACATCCTAAAATCAAAGGTTTACCCTCAAAGAAGTACAACGGACTGAAGGAGAAGACCAAGGGTGGGCGGTCCTCAGGATTCTGGGAAATCCCAGAGAAACGAGCCAAAATGGCAGCTGGAATGGATGAACGAGCTCCTAGCTGCCGTGCCAAAGGCCAGAAGGACGTGTGGTCTAGCATCCAGGCCCAGTGGCCTAAGAAGACCCTGAAAGAATTGTTTTCAGATTCAGACACGGAGGCTGCCAACTCTCCTCCCCCAGCATTGCAAGCCCTGGATGAGCCTCACTCAGAGACCAGTCAGCAAGAGGACCTGGTTGAGGAACTACAAGAGAGCCAACAAGAGAAGAGCCAGGAATATCCCAGTAGTGGGAGCAACTCTGTCCTCAACACTCCGCCCACCACACCTGAGCCCACGGAAGCACTGGCAGAGATGCGCTCATCATCCTCCCCACCCCCTCAGAGCTCTGTCCAAACCTCCTGTTTCCCAGCTGAGTCCTCACCAGCCAGACCTCTGACAGAGGAGTGTGTTGGTGGCCGCAGCGAGTCAGACAACAGCATGGTTGAGGTGGAGAGTGTGGGCTGTGAGCTTCAGGAGTTGAATCAGGAAGAAACAGCAGCATCTTCCTCCAATGCATTTGATGGTAACCTGTCTAGCAACAGTAACTGTAGCTTGACTCTTAGTAGCACCAATCAGCAGGAAAGTGAACAAAAAGTGGAAGGTAGGCAGTATTTTTAAATGTAATTAAAATACACTTGCCAGTTATCTTTTTACCCATACTCGTTGTTCATACATTCTGATACAATGCTCACTAACTACCAATTCAATTCAGTTATATTATATTTATATAGCATCTTTTACAACCCGTTTGTCATAAAGCAGCTTTACATAGTCCAGGTCCGAGCCCCTAGTGAGTAAGCCGACAGAGGCAAAGAAAATTTCCTTCAGCCGAAGGAAGAAACCTCAGGAGGAACCAAGACTCAAAAGGAGAACCCATCCTCCTCAGGTCGACCCAGAGAGAAAGGAACGAGAATAGTAAATAAATAACAAGAGAAGGCCTTTATTGAACAAGATTATAGGCAGAAAGGCCCTCTACAGCTAACAGAGTTGGTTTGACTAAGTGTCCAGAGAGGTAAATATTGTTGGAAGAGAGACCGTAGTCCATAAACATCAGGATCAGGAACAATCTCCGCCTGGGCTTTAGGCAGCGGTTGCCCCAGTGATCTGTCCGGCATACGTGAAGCAGTTCCCATCGGAGGAGAGAGTTAGTTCTGTTTAAATTTGCAGAGGATTGTTTATATCTGTAAGGAGTGCAAGTTAAGACTCCGGCATCTCTAGCTAGAGCAGCGTAGCTAGGTCAGAACCGAGAGGTATGATGGGTATTAGAGCAGCCCCTGGGACACCGGCACCTCCAATCCACCGTCACAAACATGAGTGAACGCGAGGAGTGGTAGGGCGACAACACCAGTGTCCCAGTTTACTGGAATTCTCTGTGCCCTCTGCTTCCCAAATCTACACCTTCCATCTAACAAGAAAAGTATATTTTCAGCCTGGACTTAAACACTGAGACTGTGTCTGAGTCCCGAATGTTGTTTGGTATAGCATTCCAGTGACCGAGGAGGTTCATAGTAGGAGATAAGTTCACAATGGTAACCAGTGCGAGGCCATGAAAGATCAGGATCCAAAGTGACACCGAGATTCTTTACAGTTAAGTCTGGACAGGCTGAGGAACCAGTAAGATCAAGCATTAGACCTGACAGTTTGTTTCTAGCAGCTTTTGGGCCTAGGAGAAATACCTCAGTTTTATCTGTATTGAGTAAGAGTAAGTTATGTGACATCCAGTCTTTTATGTCTTTAATGCAGTCCGCAATCTTATTTAATCTAGATTTATCATCAGGATTGCAGAGATATAAAGCTGTGTATCGTCTGTGTAGCAGTGGAAGCTAATCCCATGTTTCCGAATAATTATCCCTAATGGCAGCATGTACAAAGTGAATAACAGGGGTCCTAAAACAGAACCTTGTGGGACACCATATTTTACTTTGGTGGGTGCTAACTCTTATGGTCAGGTATTGTCTAAATTGAGATAAGGTTCCAGTGATTCCGACAAAGTTTTCTACACTATGCAGTAGAATAGCGTGGCCAGTCGTGTCGAATGCCGCACAAAGGTTGAGCAGAACCAACAGAGAGACAAATCCTTTGTCAGCGGAAAGTAAAACATCATTTACTATCTTTACTGAGGCTGTTTCTGTACTATGATGAGGCCTGAACCCAGATTGAAATTTTAGTAATGAACATTGACTGTAGAATGATCTTGCGACAAGAATGGACTGCCAAATAGATCCAAATAGCGTCTTAATAGTGGTGGTGCTATGGTAGTCATGTTTCATTAATGGAAAAGATAGAGGGTGGCTGATAATATAACTATGTGGTGTAACTGATATGACCACTAAGGTAGGTTACCTTAATAAACTGGAAACTAGGGTATGATTAGTTTGTTTGTTAATTGGGAAGTTAAATAAAACTATTGCATTTTTTCTCTTAGAGTTAACCCTTCCATTAAGTGAAAATGACAAGATTTTAACATTGAGTTGGTGTGATCTCCTTGATTTTCAATGTTCTTGTCAATTGGGCAGACACATCTACTTGTCAAAAGCGGCAAAAAGAGTCTCAAGGAGGTGGAACATCAAAGAAACTCAAGCGAAGTCACAAGACCTTAAGTTTGCATCCCAGAAAGAACCACAAAACAGGTAAACTGAAACTGCTGCCTTTGTCTCATTGCCGTTGCCATTGTTTTGTCTTTTAGTTTGTTTACCCCCCAAAAAATGTCAGTTTGTTGTGTTTTGATGAGATCTTTGTCTAGTTTAATAGCTTAGTGAATTCATGTATATACGATAATGGCAGGCCTTTTTCAACAGGAATGGGTTGAAAAATAATTCTAATTTACAAAATTTTCCACAGTCAACCTGTTTGGAGAGCCATTAATCTTCTTTTAAATAATTTCAAGAACCAAACACAGGCCTCAGTGACCTAAAACTACCTTTCTCTCACTCTCTAGCCAACAGCAGTGACAGTGAGGACCAGGCTATCAGTGAGGGCACAGCCAAATCATCCACATCTAAAAGCAGCACAGCTGAAATGAAGATCGTTAACTCACCTAAATGCTCTAGTCGGACACCCCCAACCCAAAAATACCACAAACACAGCGACTCTGAACAACTGCAGCCCAAAGAGCAGCATAGCAACAGCCGGGAAGCGCGCATCTATAAGTGGAGTTTTCAAATGTGTGAGTGCCATATGTGGTTCAGATAATAGCAGTAGCTTACAAATCTCCTTTAAACTGTCATCACTTTTTTAATGAATTATTGATTTAAATATCTTCTTGTTTCATTTTCAACCCTGTTTTTCCAGCGGATCTCGAAAATATGAGTAGCCTAGAGAGAATAGCATTCCTTCAGGAGAAACTGCAGGACATCAGGAATCACTATCTTTCACTTAAATCCGAAGTGGCCTCCATTGACAGAAGACGAAAGCGAATGAAAAAAAAGGAGCGAGAAAGTAAGTTTGAAATTTCTATATCCTGGATTACTGTATAGTGGTGGAGTCTTGAGACATATATGCAGTGCGTTCCTGCTCTGAAATTAAACAGTTGCTTTAAAGGAAATTTGTCTTTTAATTGTTTTTGGCTTTTGTGTACGGGGTAAATAATTTCAGTTTACTTGCATGTAAAATGCATAATATAAATAGTAAAACTAGGCTTTAATTTTATTGTAGACAGTATGAACCCAAGATAATTTTAATTTTAAATACATTTTAAATTTGTCAAATTCATTTATTTTTTTTATATACATCTATTCCTGCATTTCCAGCCTGCAACACATTCCAAAAAAGGTGGGATCGGGGCAGTTTAGGACTGGAAGTGAGGTTAAAAAAAACTATGATTTAAAAAAAATTATATTAACAGGTGATAAGCAGAGGATCTTGAGTATGTCGAAAAATGTATGAGAGAAAATTATTGAAATGTTTAAAAGCAATGTTCCTCAAAGAAAGATTGGATCCATCACTCAGTCAGCACAATGCTTGCAAACATGGCCACCTGAACATAACAGCCCATAACAGAACTGGCTGAGTGTTCTCCTCCAAGCATTTAAAGCTGTCTATTGCTGTTGCATCAGCCGCAGTTTAAAAAAAATGCAGCGTCAGGCTCCTAGGAAGTCCTAGCTATGGGGTGGAATTGTACCAGACTATATTAGGGAGAAGATTTTGGGGAAAAACCTATTTGATTAAAAAGTAATGTAGTCCAATCTTAAATTATGTCACGGGTTCACAATTTGTTTTATGTTTTCACTATGCTAGTAGTGTATATTGCAATTGTAACGTGTAGAAATGCGGTTGCAGTATGCTATTTTGTGCATATCTTATAACTACTCTCTTAATCCTCTCCTGTAAACATACCCTTGCAAGTGCTTATTTATCTCCCTTTGGAAACAGTCAAAAAAGCAAAAAGACACCGTCATGGGCTTTTTGTTTGTATATGTACAGTACAGGCCAAAAGTTTGGACACACCTTCTTATTCAATGTGTTTTCTTTATTTCCACTATTTACATAGTAGATTCTCACTGAAGGCATCAAAACTATGAATGCACACATGTGGAGTTATGTACTTATCAAAAAAGGTGAAATAA
>JBBJLR010007192.1:0-13979 GCA_037577145.1 Brachypetersius gabonensis
TTTCGTTCCACTTCTCACGTGTACACCACTTTGTATTGGTCTTTCACGTGGAATTCCAATAAAATAGATTCATGTTTTTGGCTGTAATGCGGCAAAATGTGGCAAAGTTCAAGGGGGCCGAATACTTTTGCAAGCCACTGTATGTGGGTGGCATACTGTTCAGCCATGTTGCATCACGGTGAAAAGATCCTGATTTTGGTTGACCCGGGTCTTTTCTGTGTGGAAAGGCATGTTCGCGCTGTGTATGCATGATTTTCCAACAGAAATTTGAAGGTGAATTAGATATGCTAAATTGCCACTAGGTGTGACTGTATGTGAGTCTGCTTATCTGTGTGTCTGCACTGCAGTGGAACCAATCCATAGGTCTTTTGTCCTATGAACACTGGGGTAGGCTCCAGCACCCCCCACCACTTGGTTAAGATAAGTGGCTTTGATAATGGATACCTGATTCCTCCTGTGAACACATCCTTTTTATTGCTATGTTTGAACTTTCTGAGTACATTTTTAATTTTTTTATTCTTTTTTTCTTCAAATAGCATCAAATAAATTAAACTACCGTGGTATATCTTGCGCTATCAGCCCTATACCACAAAATTAGAGTTGCTCAGGAAAAATGCATGAAATTAGAGTTGCTCAGACTCCCACATATTAAAAGGACGTTAAAAGAAGCAGTGCCGTTAAGTGCATGACTTTAACAAAAGCAGCCACAGCTGTTCTTTTTCTGAATCTGAATGCTTAGAGATAAGTGCTGTTTAATAGAAAGGGTTTTAATACACTGTCACCAAGGACACGTCTATAACTGCATGAAGATTTTCTCAGAAAAGATTCAAAGGGTTCCTATATTATTAACGAAAAGACCAAACACAGCAGGCGCCAAGGCCCCATGACTGCCAAGTTCTGTGAAAGTTTTAAAGTACTTAAGGATTTTTAAAGTACTTAAGGAAAACGCTGATTTTTATGAGATTTGGAGAGAGGGAACTAGGATTGTTGATGAAACATGCTATTTTTGAAATCACAATTGATTCTTAAAATAACAGAATTATTAATATAATTAATATTGTTATCCTAAAATTAAACATTTTCCCTGCCCATTGGTGCTTGATGGTGATGCGAAGGGCCTTTCAAGAAAGGTCAAAAAAGTTGTTTCTTGTAATTCCTCTGCACTCAGTTTAATGTCAGCCTCTTGAGATTTTAAACAGCAATGGTACCTCCCTTTGGTCACCACCTAACTGTTTCCTTTTTTTTTTTTAACCCTCTAGGCACTGGTTCTCAATCAGGCCGTGGAGGTCGAGGACAGAAAGCCTTATCAAGTCCTGTTAAAACCAAATCTATTATGGATGGTGAGTAACACACTGATGGATCTGATTGGTCAAAAAAGAATGTAAAATATGTCAATCTCTTGTGATTTTCTAGTGATTACGTTCAAGATACAAGATTCTTTATTTGCTACAAACACAGTTCTACAAGTACAACATACAGTAAAATGTACCCCAAATCACACCTAAGGCTGTGCAAAATTAAAAAAATGTAAACTAGTACTAGTAGCAAATGTACATCTGAAATGAGCATATTATGCAAATAGACATATTATTCAAGAGAGACATCTGAATGTATACTGTACACGTCCAATTGTATTTTATATGCATGACAAAGTGCTTTTTTTTGAATGATTAAGGCACATATATATACTGGTAAAGATGTGGAATATAGAATATACAATAAATATATTTATTGTCTGAGGAGTTATGTTTGGTTTACTAGCTGTGGTGGCATGTCCTGGTTGAGAAGTCTTACAGCCTGAGGATAGAAACTCTTCCTGAGTCTCTCTGTTCTGTCTGTAAGACTTCTGAAACGCACGTCCTGGAGAGACGGCAGAGCTGATCTGCTGCAGTGTTCTGCAGCCTGAACCACTCTCTGTAGTCTCTTATTGTCCTGAACATAGCTGTTCCCAAACCAGGAGATGCTGTTCTATGTCAAAACACTTTCTAGAGCAGAGTAAAACGTCTTTAGGATCACAGGAGAGACTCTGTCTCAGGTGATAGAAAAGCTGCCTTGCCTCCAGATGGGGGGCTGGTGGTTATCTTGCAGTTCTCCTGTCAGGTTCTCCGCATCCTCCCTGTAAGCAGTCTTGTTGTTATTGGAGACGAAGCCCAGTCTGTGAACTCGGCGGTTGAGTTGGAGCTGTGTGTAGAGGGTGTTAATCAGAGGGCTGAGGACACATACTTCAAGGATCCTGTGTTAAGGGTGATGATGTTGGAGATGCAGCCACCAACTCTCACCTCCTGTGACCTGCCTATGAGGAATATGAGCACCCAGACACATAGGCGGTCGTTCAGACCCAGTTCCCTGAGCTTGGTAAACAATCAGTGGGAGACTATTTTATTGAAAGATGAACTGTAGTCAGTGAACAGCAATCTCACATAGTTCCCATGTTTCTTATCATCATGGTTGAGGGTGGAGTGCAGAACGTGGGAGATGCTGTTTTCGGTAGGCGAGCTGAAGTGGGTCCGTGAAGCTGGAGATGAAGGATGTGATGTGGTCTTTGACAAGTCTCTTGAAAACCTTCATAACTTCCCACGTAAGTGCAACTGTTTAGTGATCAATCAGGCACGAGGCTTGCTGCTCTTCGGAACTGGGACGATGTTGGATCTCTTGAAGCAGGTCGGGACCACAGCCTGAGCCAAAAACTTGCTGACGATGGTATTGAAGACTCTGGTCAGCTGGTCGGCAGAGCAGGCACCCGGTGATGCCGTCTGGTGCTGGCGCTCCAGCATTGACCCGCAATAATGCACTGCGCATGTTGCACTCCGCGATTTTGATGACGTCACCACACTCAGTCAGCTGCCTACTGCCTTCTCTAGCAGCATGTAGAAGGACGTAGAACAGTTAGTTGTTCATGATATCAGAGTCTGCATGTGCGGATGTGCTGTTCTTGCTTTTAAAATCCACAGTGGTGCACAGTCCGCTCCACATTCGGCGCTGGAAGTAACAGTATGGCGGCTCTTTGTAAGTGATCATGTCGCCAGTGTTGAGTCGAGTGTTGTAAGCAGTTCATTTAATGAAGTACTGATTGTGTCAGAATGAAGGGTGGTGGCTTATACTACACACCTGTGCTTCTTTTCTGAGTCAACCCCATTGGATCAGTGTATAATTCAAGCAGAAATAAGACATTTATAACACATTGAACATCATAAATTTAATTGAATGAACCAAAAACATAAAAACTGAATGTTTTGTTTCCATTATATCAAATGTATCATATTTAGTTAGCAGGTTCACAGCCAGACTGCCAGAGATTTGATGTGAATGGAACAAATTGAAAAGCCTGTATAATCCTTTTGAAATCTCCTTTAGTGCATTTTCGTGTTTGTCTGAGCTTGTGAGTCTTCAGTGTGAAACGATTGGGAAATGAAGAAGAGGAGAGTGAGGTGGGGGCAAGGGTGGCCGTGTGTGGGTTTGGTTCATTTGCTGTTTGTTGACCTGCTGTTTGTGTGAGGAGAATTAATTCAGTGACCCAGCATCACCCACCCTCAGTCTGTCTCTTTGTGTAAATACTGTTCTCTCTCTCTCTCTCTCTCTCTCTCTCTCTCTCTCTCTCTCTCTCCCCTCTGTCTACACCTCTCTCTCTACCTCTCAACATCTTTCTTGACATCAACATCTCCACATCAGTCTCCCCTCCTTTCTTCTCTCTTTCTCCTGCCTTCTGCATTTTCCCCTACTCTAACTATCCACCTCTTACTCTCTCGGTATGAACAATCAGCCAAACCATTAAAACTACTGACAGCTGAATAACATTGATTATCTTGTCACAGTAGCACTTGTCTAGGGGTGCCATTGAAATAGAAGTTTATGTGTTGAAAGGAGGAATAAGTGTAAGGATCAAAGTGACCTGAAAATGATGGCTAGTGGATTCAGGCCCACATCTCCAAAACGACATGTTCCTGGTGTAGGGTGTCCCTAGTATGCAGTATTTGAAACCTACAAAAAGGCTTGCCCATCTGGTCTGATCAAACAGAATAGCTACCCACGTATAGTGAAAAACAGCGTTGTTGTGTTTTGGGGGTAAAAAATGCCTAAAAGTGTAAACCCTAAATATGCCCCCAAATATGCTGCCAGAAGACTTCAATGTCATTTTAAACTCAGTTTACTGCATTAGCCTTAAAGAAAATGTTAAGGTAAACCTGTATTCACCTCTTTAAATTTAAATTCCCTGCTGAGATATGCAACTCGGAATGTCGCAGGACAAAAGTATTTGGACACCGCAGCTAGGTGAACGGGTCCCCTTATGTGAAAACATCTAGAGAAATATATTTATTGCCACAAAAAAGGCGGAGGATATTTGCAGTTTCCGCGTTGTGAGGAGTTCTGCATAACTTCTGATCCGTGTAAAACTGGGGGTTTACTGTATATAACAGTGTTTACCACAAATGAATCAGCTCTTACTATTAAATATTAAACATTCCACTGAGGATTTTTCAGGATATGCTAGAAATTAAGCGGTAACTATTTTTTAAGTATATGAAGTATCCAGTGTCCGTAGTTGACATAATGTACACTAAGCATTAAATGAGAAATCTTATGGAAAAAGGAGATCTATGGCAACATATTTAAAAACTTGAGTTTTTTGTGGAATACTTTGCTTATACTTAAGGAAACAGACTTATATTAAAGGTATTTGAATCAATTTGCCTATTAGATGTCTAAAGAGCTGTAAGAGAAATTTGATTCTGCTGACTAATGATTAAGGTTGTGAAATCAGGCCTGAGTAGGGCACAGTGACATAATTAAATCAAGATTGTTATTTTGTGCAAACCCTGTTTTCAAGCCGTAGGTTGTTGTGAACTAAAAGAATCTTGCTCAGGGCTGTTGTCATGGAGTCTTGCTATGAAGGGAGATGTCATACTAAGGTTGACTCTGCCGAGTTTAGATAATGTAAATGATCTGTTGAGGGTATAAGAGTCCCCTGTGAAGGACAAGTTAAGAAGAGAAGCATCTGAACAATGCTCTCGGACCATGAAAAAGTCTTCAATAAAACAGCGTTACCTCAACTCTCTGACTGCAGTTCATTTTTAAAGACCTGAATTTTTGCTCCAATTTTCTACAGCATAAGCAAACAAAACGAGACATGGGGACGTATGGGGACAGTCAGATCACCAACAAAACTGCTTACACTGAGGATTTGATGATCAGAACTACACCACAGAGGAGGAAGGTCTAATAGACCACATATTCTTTAACATTATTTAACATTATACCTGTGAGTTACTCACCTGGAGAAGAGATGCCTCCAGTTTGAAAAGAAGGCAAGCCGACAGAGGCAGTATGACGCTCTGTGTAATATTCTACTGGGAAACCTCATTCAGCAAGATAACAAATCTGTCACACTATAGACATTGTTTCATTTCCTTATGTCATTTCCTTTTGGGGTGGTGGCCTAGTTGGGAGGACTCTTGGTCGTGGGTTCGAATCCTACCTGCAGCATACCACCACTGGGTCCCTGAGCAAGGCACTTAACCCCAAGCTACTCCAAGGAGTTAGGGAATGAAAGTCTGTAGTTTGAATAAAAGCATCTGCTAAATGCTGTAAATATAAATGTAATGTCAAGAGGTACTGACTTAATCCCGATGAGTGGGATCAACTGTACAAAGTAGGTCCTTCCTTGCAGGACCCGCCTCAGGACTTATCTTCCTTGGACCTTTGGTAGGTATTAACCACTGCACACTGGGAACATACCACACCACCTGCTGATGTTCTGATCCAGTGATCGCAATTCGGTCCTTGTCAAAGTCACTCAGATCCTTACACTTACATTTTTCCTGCTTTTTGCATATCAACTTCAAGCTCTGACTGTTCACCTGCTGCCAGATTATCCCAACTCTTGACAGGTGCCGTTGCAACAAGGCAATCAGTATTAGTCACTTCACCTGTCAGTGGTTTTGATATATGTGTCAGATCAGTTTAATTTAGTGCCAAGTTATTGGCATGACAAGTTGAGCTACATTTGTATGGCCAGGCCTTGGTTACTTGCATGTAACATTAGTTAAACATTAAAACACTGAACATTATGACATATCATATTGCAAGGGTAAGTTTGACAAAAAAAAAACACTCACATATCTATAAACACAAACATATTTCACACACACACATGCACATATTCTTTTTGCTATTGTGTTTTCCAGTCTCTACTGTAAGGCCCTGCTAACTGAGGGTGGGTTTCAGTTTGGGGTCGGTCTCGGTGCTCAGCTTCTCTGCCACAGCATACTGATGTTTTTGGGCCACTGTGTGCATTGCATTTTATGTGTGATTGTGTTTGGGTTTCCCAGCAGGTGAAGTGTTGGTCTCTTGGCTGTGCTGTAATTTGGTTGATTCTGATCAGATTTGTTGTGCTCTTCTGTTCCTGAGCGTGTTGTGTGTTACTGTGTGTTAGTGAGTAGCTCACGGCCAGCTGAGTTAGGGGACTGTTGTTTTTGTTCAGCTCTCCTCTTTCCTGTCTCTTTTTCTCCATACTGCATGCTTCCACGTTTCAATTTCCCCACTGTCTGTCTTACTCCCCTCTGTATATCTCTGTTTTCCTCTCTTTTAAATCTGGCTTGTCTTTTCACACCTCCCACTTTCAGCTTGCCCCCCCCCATTTCACTCTCACTTTTTTTAGTGTTGGATGTTTTTAATCTGACATTTCTCAGCGTGATTGGGCTGCAGAGTCATTCATCACTGCACTGACACTCTGTCCCTCGTTCACAGTAGCTCTACACATCCCTTTTGTTTTCTCTGTTTATCTGAGCACCTCATGAACACACACACACACACACACACACACACACACACACACACACACACACACACACATACAGACAGACAAACTCACAGTGGAAAACACTGCATGTTGTGTTTTGTTCTGGGCTTTGAGTGACTTATCAAAGTAACTCTGACTCGAGAAGTTTCAATGTTTATTTGCATTTTTTAAATTTATGTAGCTGTTCTTGCTTTTTTTTTTCATTCTCTTCAGCCTTCCAGGCTCCATCTTCAAGGGCATCCCGCGGTGCCAGCAAGAAGTCCTACGCTGAGGAGGTACACACCTACACACTGCACACAACTGAGCTTAAACACAGTATTTTGATGGATTAACATAATAAGGACAGCCTCTCTCTCTGCAACCTTAAACTGTTGCTAGCTAATGCAGAGAGCTTGTTTCCTAGCTACATGAGTTAATGTTTAAGGTAAACAGATTCTCTTAGATAATCCAAAAAATCTCACAAAATAATCCTGTAATCCTTGACTGAAGTGTAGTGACATTTATTTGCCTTGAAAAACCATCTCATTTTTTCATCTCATTTTTGATTTCATCATTCAAGGGACTTTTTAAACTGTACTTACTAAAAATTTCAAATGAATCACTTTTTAACATAGTCGCTTTCTTTGAGATGAAATTTTTCCAACGTTGTACCAACTGCAAACCGATGCCCAATTACTACTCTTCCAGCCATCACCATTTCCAACAAAAACAGTGCAAAAAAAGTGCAGAAACGTTTTGAATGTCCATTGTATTAATCAGAACTATTATATTTCAGCTCCTCCTTCCTCCAGCCCACCTATCATTGATTTTTAAAAAATCATGTGGTGCAGAGACTCCCTCTTACGTCTTGATCAGAAATACGTCCCGGAAATTTCTTATTCACATTCCAACTTTAAACATAAACTTTGAACATTTTTAAAAGTCTGTACAGTTCTATGTTTTTTTTTATGGAAATATATGGTGGACAGGCCCTAAATTAATGTCTTATCTCAACATGAACTCTCACATACGCAGAATTTAACATCCCACTCCCACAAACAAGTTTTTTGGGGTTTTTTTTTTGCATATTTTTACCGGCATTTAAATATAACTAGTGATTACATCTAGAAGCACATCCCAGAAAGCTTTTACGTAGTCATTTGCAAGCTTTCCCTCATCCATTTAGAAAAAGAGGGATTTCCTCTTTCTCCCTTCACACTTCTTTTTACAATATAACGCACATGCCTTGACATTTCTTGAGTTGCTAAGTAGTCCGAAATCGTAGTCCGAAATCCTTAAGAGGATTCTGAAAATTTGTGACACTCTGCTGCATATTAAAATGGACAGTGCACACTGCATATTTAAAACTTGTAGTAGCATCTATCTCGAAAACTGAAATTGGTGCAGTAGCACAATATTAAACCTTAGAGCACGAGCAGCATGGATCTGAGCCGGAAGCGCAATAAATTGTCATCATACAGCTCCTTATATGGACGCTCTCCCGATTTGTGTTGATGCTTGAAGTGTCCGATGTCATGCTGAGCTTTGTTTGGTGGTCCAGTGTCACATAGAACCAATGTTATTGTAAATGAAAAACATGTAATAATTCCACAAAATGGTGTTACATGCAAATGACCATAAAGAACATTTCCAAATTTCTAGAAAGTTCTAGAAACAAATGATAAAAAAATCAAAAAAGAAAACCACAAGATCTTTGAACCTGGGAGAACTTTCAGGATAGCCTTCTTTATCGGAGGGTGTGCGCGATGTTGCCTGCAAAATGATTCTGTGATCACTGTACTGTGCAGAAGACTCCAGGGTGTTTTGGGCACAACATTTCAGCTTTGAATACTTGGAACAGGCCGAGAAGTTTCTGAATGCCATAGTAACCTCACACCTTGCAATGAAGTGTAAGTTAACTGTTATATCCCAGTCTTTCCAGACCAGTTTGACTATGTTCCAGTTACCTTGCACATGATAAGGTAAATGGCTAGTCTGTGAATGGACAAGACCCATCAAAGCAGTATCTAATAGCATCCAGGATACTACAATTTTATTGTAAAACTGCACAGTTAAGAGGATTAAAAATGAGCAGTCATGTTCTGCTGTATATTATGCTGGCAATTTGTTGTTTAGTCAATGCACTTTCTGTTTGTGAGCCCATGCAGTGCCACAGATCAACCTAAAATAGATTCGAGTAAATTAAACTAAGGTATTCATACAACACACAAGCTAGTCTCAGCTTGGAAAGCAAGAACAAAGCTTAGAACGTACAATAGATTAGTGCGTGTCTTGCTAGTAATTATTTTTTGTATTGTCTCAGTAGTGGATGTTAGCCATATTGACTACAAATTCTGGATGTTTTTGTCCCTGCAACAAAACCAAAACAAAACCATGCACATACTCCCTGTGCTTTTCCATTAAAAGCAAGGAGATGGCAACAGATATTTCAATTCCCCATCCAAGTGCATTTGCACCTGCTTCCATTCACACATACACATACACACATCAAAGGTATTGACAAACAAGTGGCACAACCACAGCAAAGCAACACTCAGTCAGGCTCAGAAGGAACATGCTTCACTGTGTATTCCTCCCTACAACATCACAACAAGCCCCAATAAAGGGGCTTAATAGTGCACAGATAAGGGTCGGTGGGTGGGTAGCTATCAAACCTGCATATACAGGGGATCCTCGTGACATACAACGTTTCGAGTTTACAATGCTCACCCCCACTTGGCTTACAACGCTAGTCTTGTGCTTATGGACTACGTGGGTGAACTTGTTTGGTTGTGCACGGCAAAGAAATACGCAGTAATGCAGGATATGAGTGAGTGAGTTTTTTTTCCTATTTCTGTGTTGTGTTTTTATGATTTTACAACTGTCCTAGGAGTGGTAAGTAACTTAGGTTAGGGTGTGTTTCAATTAAATTCAGGTTACATCACTGGCGAAGAAATAGATTTGTGACATAACTCGAAGACCCCCCTGTACGTAACAAAGAGTTGGTTCAAGTGTCTTTTGAATTGAGCCCAGCTCCTCTTGGCGTGTTTATATGAGATTGAAGAGAATGTGGTGAACTCTTGAATATGTAATATGCATCATTGCAGAGCATGCCCAACATGTCCTATACTGTAGCCCCAAATTTAGGAGGTCATGGTGTATTCAGTAAAACAGAAATTAGCTTATATATTTTATCTCTAACTTGTGGAGCTCTTGGTTAAGTTATTGAATTTTAGATTTCGAAAATTTCAGTTTTGTGTTTCAAATTTCAAATTGTACTTATATTCATAGTTATATCTACTTTACTTGTACGTATTTCTTTATATTTGTTGTGTTTCAAAAAATTCCAGATTTGTAATTTAAAATTTACTTATTGTCTATAATGTTTACACAGTCAAAAGGAGCGATTCAGGATACATTTCACTGTGTGTTGTACTTGTATGACAATGCATGCAATAAGTTGGTTATTTTAAGATATTTTTAATGTGAATAATACAAGAACCTTGAAGGTAGAGAGAGTACTTGGCACCTAACACTCTTTTGCTATTGATTTTTTTTGCTAACACTCTTTTGCTATTGCTCTTTTGTATGATTTTGGTCTGAATGGTCCAATCAAACCAGCCGGTATGATTCAGTGGATATACAGGCTATTTGTATCTACCACTGCTTACATCTTTCACAGTCTTTTAGTTGCATCATGAAAGTTAATTTGCTTCCTGAACTCCGTTCACTCACACCTGTCATGTAGAAATAATAATCTAGAATACATCAGTATCTCTACAATTATATCACAAATATAGAGCATTATTCATTTTGACTGTGTTTTAACTGTTTAGTGGCCTGGATGACCGATCAAGACTACCCAGCTGTATGAATCTGAGCGAAAAGAATCAAGGCCTTGAAGATAGAAGGACAAACATTGAATGCACTTGAAATTATATATATTTTTCACTAATAGCAACTGAAGTTCTTTTGATGGTGTTTTTGGGTTTTCTTTAGTAAATAGACTCCGTTCCCCTGTCTGCATGTGCGTCTCTCTCCGCCTGAGTGTCCTTGTGTTGCGTGCTGTGTGCCTTGAGGGTGACAGTCACGCATGTGCATAAGTAATTTATGTTGGATGATGCAGGTTAAATAGAGGCAAGCAACCAAGAAGAGTGTAATTAAACCGTAATTAAATAACCTCAATCCATGTCTCATAGGGTGTCACATTGGGTCCTTCAGTTGGAGGAAAGATTAAAGGACCTGGAATTTGTCATTTAAGAATATATAAGAATCCTAAAGATCTGCCATCCAAGTACATTGGTGCTGCAGTTATATATTTTCTGTCATTTCTGTTTTAAGTGATACAAAAATAGAATTCTTGAAGGCATATTGAAGGCATCATTTGTTATTTGTAGTATAAAGTGGCAGTCATATTACTTTTCTTTATGTAACACCTTCTACACAACCTCCTAACATATCCTGAAGTAACAGAAGGTATGAAATGTTTTAGTATGTTTGCTTATTCATGAACATTTATTGACTACCAGAACATGTAGACGTATACTCCAAGTTAGTGGAGGAGCATATTAGCCTGATAACAGTCTTCAGGGTTTGTGGTTAGACCTAGGTATAGCTACGTTCATTCATGTGTGTTTACCATGGTTAAAAGTTGTTTGCTTCATAAACACGTGTGCGTTCTGCATTCTACCCTCTATGCTCAGTCAAAAACTGACCTGTACTAATCATTATATCATTTTAATTTAGCTTGTACATTAGTAATGTTATTTTCTTTTTTGCTAAAATATTAGTAAATGTCAAATTAACTAATTAAAATAAGCCCAGATATTGGCAGTTGGCCAATTTGACTGTAAGCCAGTTGGATCCTGTTGATTATAAAATGTGTGAAGGGTGCACTCGGCAAAAAAAAAGGGGATGCAGTCTAAGAGAATTTATAATTTCGTTTTCTCAGAGATCACATATATGTTGAGCTGTTAGTTCTGTCTCTTCACTGTAATTTGTGTAGGTGTGTAGGTGGCCCTGGTACATCAGTGCTGCAGCGTATAGCACAGTGTCACTGTTCTAATGTCACTATTAAGAGCTTCATTCTCTGTGCCCTGCCGGGGTTTTGTATAGTAGATAATAAATTCTGCTCGGTGTTCATTAAATGCTGCAGAAATGGGGTCAGTCCTCTGTGCAGTTAACACATGGTCATCAAAATTCTGCCTGTGTTTTGTGAGAGACAGTGCTTGCTATCAGTGACTCAATGTGCCGGAGATGTGTCGGCATGGCAACAGGTGTCCATACTCAGAAAGTGGGTATGTTTACATGCGATGCCTCTGCATTTTCATACCTGCCTTAGTTAAGAAGCAGATTTGTCCATAATTTGTCATAATCAACCCTCACTATTTTTAAATTAGCCCTACTTTTGCCCCCTCGTTAATTAGGCATGGCTGTGGTTGTTTGATCATCTCTAATATAAGGATTAGAGATGTGCCGATCCGATATTCTGTATCGGTATCTGTCCAATCCTGACCTAAATAACTGGATCAGAAATTGGGAAGGAATGTAAAATGTAATTTGATCCGTTAAAAAATACGGAAAATAATTACAGCACACATAACGTGATTTGCGACGTGCATTATGACATGATAAAAGGTTCTGTTGTGTGTGAGACTTGCCAATATGTTAGCAGTTTGGAGTTACTTCAGAGTCGAAGAAAAAGCCAAATGTATTGTGACACCTCGCCCGGGTGTCCCAATACTTTATTCCCCCACGGAATGTGCCTGCGGCTTTTCTAGGCGGGCCAACCATCAGTCTCCGTAAAACTCTTTCCAAAGACCCCTCGTTTGCCATAATTGCTCCCGGGCCATCCGGACTTAAATTGTTCACCTCGCCCTGGTGTCCCATTATTTTTGTCCGAGGTGAACAGTATAACTACAGATCATCGGCGGCTGTTATGGCGAACAAGGGGTCGTTGGAAATGGTCTCACCAAGCCCAATCTAACTGTGAAGTTTCACATTTAGAGTGTGAGATGTATTTTTCATATTTAATATTTATAACTTGGATCATTTAAGGCAAATCCTCCATATTGGTGAGGGCATATCACAGCAGGCAGTCCAGCCACCTGCTAACAGCCAATTGTAATCACATGGCGTGGCCAATTATCATGTCTTGCCATTTGTAAAAGTGCTACATTAAAATAAAATGTTTAGAGTCTCCATTTGTAAAGGTGCAACATTTAGATTTAGAGCACAACATTTAGTTTTTTTTTAACACATTTAGCTCTAAATGTCTGAAAATTCTGTGAAAATTGTGCTAAATGATGGAAAAATGACACCTCTAAATTTGTTAAGCTGTTTTTTTACAAACGACACCCCATTAGGGACCTCTTACTCTTCGATGTTCTCTGTGCAGTGTTTCTCCCTTATTATATAACAGTAATGATTTTTGTATTTGTGTAAAGGTATACAAAATGTATTCAGACATTTTTTAAAAGCATTATTTTTGGTTTTCTGTTTAAAAAAAGACTCAGCGACTACTGGATTTGTATCGTCTCGGCAGATATCCAAATTTACAATATCAGTATCGGAAATAAAAACGGTGGTATCATGTCTAATAAGGATATATGAAGCTATGCTAGTAGTTAGTTGTAAACTTAATCAGACATTTAAAAAGGGCATCTGTATAGCTGTCACTTTGGATTCTATTGGTAGTCCAGTAATCTAGCGGTCATTTTTTTTTACGATTTTACAACCTTGAATTTTGCTGCCTGTATTTACTTGATGCAGTTGATATAATAATATCAACAGTTTGGAAAAATTATTAAAACAACAGGATTGGACTGTTAAAGGATCACTCCTCTGTGTAAGTACTTTGGGGATCCACCTTTTGCTTTATCGTTTAAGTTTGGAGCTCTGACTATTCCACACAAGGACAATCAGCCACTGTTTAGTCAGTTTGACAAGTGCTTCAGGTCATTGTAACGTTGAAAACTGAATCTTTCTCTCATTTTCAACTTTCTGACAGCAGGTTGGCAGGAGTTCCTCAATAGTTTAACAGTATTTTGCCCCATCCAGTTTCCTTTTTTGACTTGGGAAGAACTATGTTGGCATATCACCTCCAGAGGAAAACAATATTGTGCAGAATTTATTTACATTTACATTTATGGCATTTATCAGACGCTTTTATCCAAAGCGACTTCCATTCTCTAACTACAGGGGA
>JBBJLR010007228.1:0-13978 GCA_037577145.1 Brachypetersius gabonensis
GTTTATGCGGGTAGGAGTTGGGGTTGGGGGGGCCTGGCTTGTCTTGGACACTGGCAAAGGGGGGCTTCAAGGAAAAATGGTTGGGAACCAGTGCTCTAGGCCACCACCACCCTTTTGACACAGAGTGCTCAAGACATTACAAATTAATGATCACTGTCCAAAATATCCTCCACAAATAACAGCTAGTACTGTAAAATCCCACATTTTGATTTTGACTGCACTATCTTTTACAAAATTCTGCTGTGTTGAAGGAATACAGCAGATCACTGCAGTATTCCCACTGTAAAATGACATTACTTTTTTTTAACAGCAATCCTAATATGTTTGTTGGAAGTTTATTACCTTGGTATAAGTAGTTTGTAAAATAACACAAATGCAAACACATAATCTATTCCCTAGATGTATCTCTAGTATACAATGTTATTGCGTCACGGACGGGAAGACAAAGGCAAGGAACAGCTCAGCTTGACAGCAAGGTCTGAGCTGACACGCTTGTTAACATGCTACTACTTGCCAACAACTTCCCATTTGACAGACAGGTACAAATAAAAGACTAAAACTGAAGAAAGTAAATGTCATCAACTAGAAAATTTAATCACAGAGAATTGGGAAAACTTTAGAAGGAAAATAAATGGAAGATATGTGTCATGCCAGTCTGAAAGTATCAACAACAGTAATAATATGTGCAAAATAATTCAGCTCCACTTTCACAACAAAGTCAAAGAAGTTTTGATATTTGGTACTGATTGTTGGTGCTGCGTCAGCAAACACTGAATTTAGTCATTTATTTCCCAGACACATTTACTATCCCCCTGTTACTAAGTCGATTAAAAGTTGTTAATTTGCATATCTTAACTTTTTAAAAACAACTTACTTGAAATGTCACTCATAAGGAATCTTCTGGTGCATTGATGGAGCATTCTTGTCCTGTTTTTCAGAGAGATAAAAAGAAATAGAGCGTTGAAAAGTAAAGTAAAGTTTAACTACTGGAAGGCAAAATAAAAAGAGAAAGACTGAGGACATCACGACATGCTGGGAAGCCGGGCGGGTGGGGATTCAAGTTTTCACATGCAAATGTGAAAAAAAACCTGAAACGCTCCCCTGGCCACAGGCTAGAAACCTGTTTGAGTCACACCTCTTTCTCTCCCTCTCTCCCCTTCTCTCTCTCTCTCTCTTTTCCCTCCTCCCTCTATCCCTCTTCCTTGTTTGAAAGAGTTCAGAGTTCACTGATACAGCTGACAGATCTTTCCTTCTTTGTGTCTCTCTCTTTCTCTCTCTCCCTCCCTCTCTCTCTCTCTTTCTCTCTCTCCCTCCCTCTCTCTCTCTCTTTCTCTCTCTTTCTCTCTCTCTCTCCCTTACTCTTAGACTATTTATATCTTCGTTTTCTGTCACTGAGGACTTTGTAGATATGAGATAGCATGGCATTTCATTTAGGTCTGCTCTTGCTCTTTCTTATCTCCGTGCTGGACAACAGGAGTGTATAGGGAGTTGTGTCATATCTTGGGAAACTAAAGGTTATTCTCTAGCAATAAGCAGAATCATCAGACTGAGTATTGCAAGGCTTTCAGGCTATGTATTATGCATGTATAATGGGAGCTCAAGTAAACCTGGAGTCAAATCTCAGTAATTCTTTGGTTATATTAAGTATAATCCATTCTGTCATATCACTGAAAAGACAAAATGTTGATGTTTGATGTTTCCTTGAGCATAGGGCAAGGGAAAATGATATTAAGGGAAATTATATTATCATAGCATATGACGTACAACTGGACCTGCAACTGGGTGAAAACATCAGTCTTCATGTCTGTCCCTGGCTACATACAAACATATGTAACAGCAATGATAGCTCTTTCATTTTCTCTTTGGGTTTTTGGAGCAATAACTGTTGAACTTGTTGACATAGGCTGGGTCATTTAGGCGTAGGCAGCATTTGCCTAAAGCAACAAGGCTAAAGGCTAAAGTGGTTATGGTCAATTTAGGAATAAACTCAACAATTCCAAGTCAAACAAGGAAACGGTATTGATTAACAACTACAGGAGACAGAAATCTAAACTCTTGACTTTTCTACGACTTGTGTTGTTCAGATATTGTTTGGCAGGTGTTGGTTAGGTATTATTTGACAGATGTATAGGATCACCTAATGTGCAGTAATTTGGTTAAATTGTGGAAATGGATTTAAGCTGCTTTACAAGTTTAAGAAAAAAATTTGGACTACTTGAGCACTGATGTACGACGTTCTGGATAAGCGCATCAGCCAAATGCCATAAATGTAAATGTAAATAGCAAGTGTATTAGAATTTCAGAATGTGAAATTCCATTATCTGTACCATATCTGTAACCATACTGTGGTGTCCTCCCCATTTCCCTCCCAGAACCACGCAGTGACACCTAGGATGAGCATGAGGACAGACAATCAGAGCTAAAACAGAAATGACTATTTGTTCAAGTAGCGCATGAACCTAAAACCAATGGAAAGTCAAACTTTTTTGTTTGGGGGAATTCCTTAATCCCTGGCCGGCTGAGAAGCCTTATTCCTACTAGGGAAACTAGGGAAACCACACCCAGTGTCAAAACAACTGGGAGATAAGCCAGGCTGCAGAAGGGCTGAGAACACACAGGGTGAGCTTTCCGGGCCGCCATGAAGAAATGGCTGCAAGATAAGCACCGTACCAAGGCTGCTTCCAAGACATTAGGCCCAGATCTCTCAGTTACAGCTGTGGTCATTGCTGTTGTGCGTGTTTATATTCCCTTAGTGCAGGGGTGTCCAAACTTTTTGCAAAGAGGGCCAAATTTGAAGTGAAGTGAAGAAGTGAAAATTCTTGGGGGCAAATAGTGTCTTCTGAATTTTTTTTAACCACAAACGTTTTTTAACCACAAATGAAAATATGCACTGTTATAAAACAATTTTCATTGTCACAATGAAATGGCAATGAAACCAAATATAAGCCACTAAGGCAGACGTGAACAGCACAAAAAACACAATTCTGCCTTTCATTCATATCTGATGAGTCAGATAACATTGTACAAACTGTATAGAATATCTTCAATTTCCATGATTTTGCCTCATGAAGATTTTAAACAGGATTTATAAGTAATGCAAAGTGTTATCAGCTTAAAAAAAAAAAAAAAGTTTAAAAAAAAAGTTTAAAACAAGTGAATTTTGCCCTTGTCTTTTACAAGATCTTTTAGAAAGCAACAGTTTGTGTCAATCTACAGGTCATGACATCAACAATTATTGTCAAGTCTTATTCAAGAGTTTAAAATGAGTGCATAAGTTTATTAGCGTGCAGGGAAAACACCTCAATTTCCTGTCCTAGTGTCAACAATGTCAATGCTTTGGAGAGTGCCTCCTAGCCGGCTCCCCAGCTTCCTGTTCTCATGTCACCAGCACCCCCTAGTGCTTTGTAAAGTGCTCCCTGGCAGCTCCCCAGTTTTCTGTTCTCCTGGTTCTTTGTTGCCAGCGTCCCATCTCCTAGTTCCTCACAGCTGGCGCCCCTGTCTCCTAGTCCTGCTCACCAGCCTCTTGGGCCTGAGCGGTCTGCCCTTCAGCTTCCTGAGCCCAAGAACATGACAGACTGGCTGTTCAATGCATGTAGGTCTGTTAAAGGAAAGTGGAGTTGTTTTCCCTGAACTAAGCAACCTAAAACCATCACAAGTTTCAGTTTCCTTTTCCAGAGTTGTTTGCTAGGGTGGAATATATAGCCTACCAAGTAATAACCTCTTGTTTTAAAATGTTGGTTCTCTTCAAAACGTTTTTGTTGTTGGCCTTATTAAATATAGATCTTTTCCTGTAAAAGAGTGAGTTTATTACTACTGTCCCTACTTTGCAGCAGGTAACTGTAGCTTGACATTTAGTAACTGCTACAACTTCTACAACCAGAGATAATGTCATTGAAAAAGAACATTAACCCACAGAGGCCTATCATAAGTGCTTATTTCGAAGAGCGCTGAGTGACTACTATAAAGTTTTTTTCTGCAATAAGAACAAACTCACAGAGTTAAACAGCAAAAATAATAATAATGGGAATACAGAAGGGAATAAGAAGGGAATAAACAAACAGCAAGTTGATAGCTTTGATATTTTTGGCAGTGGTATCGTATGCCTTGTTTTGTTTCCTTAATAAATAAAGAGAACCAAAGTATGGAAGTCTGCATTTGTGCCTCATGCTTGGACGAAACACAACAGAGTATGACAGCTTCCAGGGTTGCACACCTTCAGCACTGGCAGGAAATAATGAAACAATATAGTCCTATTCTGACCACTTAATCCCTGTGTGCTGGCATGTGACTG
Source organism: Brachypetersius gabonensis (assembly GCA_037577145.1). Taxonomy (NCBI): domain Eukaryota; kingdom Metazoa; phylum Chordata; class Actinopteri; order Characiformes; family Alestidae; genus Brachypetersius; species Brachypetersius gabonensis. The sequence continues at coordinate 4,292 of JBBJLR010007228.1, forward strand.
ACACTAACTGACAGAGTGAGTAAATGGTTTACTCTAAGCAAACACACATTTTGATTACAATAATACAGTTGCTTGTGTAGTGCAGGAATAAGCTCTATTCAAATTAATAATTCTGTCAAGAAAAGAAACATCTTAAAGTGATTATATGAGTGGTGTTTCTGACACGTTGTATGTTAAAGTAAGGAAATGTTTTAAACACTTCTAGAGCAAAATACCCCCTTCTATGCCACCAGAAAACAAATATTTAGGAACTGACCAAAGCAAGCACTATGGGCCATAGCAAAGTTTGCAAAAGTTTGGAAACCCGTGACCATTATCATTTTAAGTATTGTCGTCACGCTGAATGGTATTCTCCACTGTAAGCAAAGTTAAGTCAGCTTCAAATTAGAAGGCAACCCAGCTATACCTTCTTAGCTCACGTAAACATTCTCCTAATTAGTGTGTTTGAGGAAAGTTTTTTTATTATTAATTTTATAGCTTCTCATCTGAGTGTGTACAAAATTTCGGAATGGCAAATGTTTGTAAATATCCACTGCACGTGTATTCAGTTTCTTTATCTTTTGATCAGGAGTCGAATATTGATCATCTAAAATCTATGATTTTGCTTCCGTTCATCAAACACTGGCGATTGTGACATCACCTCACTCTGAAAGCTGCTGGCAGAGATCCAGAAAAAACATTGCTGCAGGAGGAGAAATCAGCTGCTAAACCCATGATATTAGGAGAGACGAGCCCTGAGATTGGAACAAGTCAAATGTGTGTTCGAGAGTGTTTGTTTTTTCTCTGTTGTTTTAATCTCTTTTGCGGCTATGTACATTTTTCCAGGCCATTTTTGGGTGCGCAAGAAGCATATTTTGAACCCTCAGTGTCTGTAATTTAATGAAAACCGTATGTTTGCGTTTGCTAACTCCCCCGCCTTGTCTACTGGTTAACACGCCACAGTACAAGAATCAGAGTTGCCAATTCAAATCTCACTGTGGCCAGTATTTTTTTTTAGCACAACTTTCTTTTAGGTGTGATGTCTGGCGAACCTTCGTCTCAGCAGAGGAGAAGTAGGTCACCCGAATATTAGGAACAGGGCTCTGGAGTAGGGTATGAATGTGAGAGTGAAAGGTGCAGGTTTGCTTGGGAGTGTGCATGTGTGTGAACCGTGAGAGGTGAGTGGACACAGGTGAGCTCATCAGGAGCTGAGTGAGTGTGCTGGAGGAATGAATGAATGGAGGACAGCTGGGGCTCATTAGGAGCTCCAGGAGTTTGGAATAGTGCATGCATACATACCTGATCGGCGCGTGGTCACCAACATCTTTGGGGAGTCTGAGTTGTAAGTGAGAGAGGTATCCTCTCATTCTAGTTAAGAAAACGTATCCAAGCGAACAGAGTACGGAGGTACTCTAAAATGTATCACCCAGTGGTTAAACTGTGGGAGTCAGTCAGGTGTGAGTGAGAGAGGACTGTGTTTGGGGGTTGCTTCCTTTCCTGCACAGGGCAAACACAAGGACTGTGTGACACAAGGCTGCACGGCGAGCTGAGGAGAGAAGCTGCTGCAGAGTGATGAGTGGCATGTTTTCCTGCAGCGCATTCCAGCTAGGCTCTCTTCCTTTCTCTCTCTTCTGTGTGCTTACAGGAGTGACAGGCTGTAGTGTGGAAGTCCGTGGCTGCAACGAAGGAGATTCACTGGACATAGGACAGTAGAAGGATTTTCTACCTGCTCGTTGTGGACTAAGCAGGACCCTTGAAAGGCAAAGGATCTGAGACTGGGCCAAGAAGTGGTGATACTTCTGGGTTGGCGGTTTCTCAAGCGAGATGACTACTTTTGAATTGAAATTGTGTTGTGTTTTCAATAAACTGTATTTCTGGAGCTTGTTGCACGCTGCTGTGTCTTTTCCCATCAGATGACATGACATCAGGCCGTAAATGCTTGCTCTGCTTCTGTTCCTCCACAGCCCATCCCCCTCCTCCCTGATGCATGTCAAACCCTCCAACGCGTGCAACATCAACCCCACCCCACAGGTTAGGTAGGAAAAGAAAGGCACGTGGTTTATTAAAAATAATCAGCACATGAGTGAGTGTTTTAGCTGTGTTAGTTACCCAAGCTGCTAGCCAACTCAGTTAGCTGACTTGAGGCCGTGTCAGTTTTCTGGGCGATAAATATGAAGAATTGTTATTTGTCACATGCAAGTACAACAGAGTGAAATTCTTTCTCTGCATTTAATCATTTTTCTGTTTTTTTGTTTTGTTTTAGAAGAATCTTATAACACAAGTGATAATGTGACAATGTGAAGTTTGTGCTGAACGAGTAAACAGAGGGGTTCACAGCAGTGATTAGTGTGAGACTGGAGTTCTGGAAAAACTCAGCGAATCAGAATCATTCACACTGGTGGTGAATAAACCAGATACCCGCCTCAAAAGTTCCCTCATAGAAAATCAAAAAGTCAAAGGTGCCAACATATATGTGCTGCACCATTACTAACCATATAGGAGCACTACCACCTAGTTACCATAGCAACCATGCAATCACCCTTTGCATTTTATTGTGCAAATGCAATCACATTTTACCATTGCATCTCAGCTAGGAAAACAATACAATACAAAGATTACAAAAACACACACATATATAAGATTAAATAAGTGGAAATACACCAGCCCCCAAATTTCTAATTCCCACTTGCCAGTTAGGTCTCCCCCTATAATGTGGTGCCACTAATCTGTGAAGCTGAAGGCTGAGTACATGCCTGCAGGCTTTTCAACAGAGTTATTATGGCAAAGTGCTTCTTGCTCTTGAATTCCAGATGATAGAAAACTGAGCATCACCAGGATTTGAACTATTGATCCCCTGATGATAAGATTAAGACAGTTACTACACCACTTAATACATAACAAATTCATCTGTGCACTTATATTTTGTCACGCTCAGACAAAGCTAGATAAATAACATTAATCTGTGCAAAAGTACTGTTAAATGCATTAAAAACAGAGAGCAGAGAGTCTTATTTTTATTTGGAAATGAACAATTATTTTGTTTTTATTCCTTTATTCAGTTGTTTTTGACAGCCCTCTTCATCCTTCATCCACACGTTGTCATTACAAAAGCAATTTGAAAGTAATGGTGGTATTTAATCCTTAAAACAAGTATGTTTTAGCACATGGCAGTATCATGAGCTATACTAAAAGCGAGCACAGAATCCAAATCAGAATTGCATTTGTTGGCCAAGTATGTAAGCAAGCACATACAATCAATTTGATTCCGGTTGATGGTGTCTCTCAAGCACATCAGTATAAAAACAACAGTATGTAAAGATACACGACACAGTAAACCTGCGACCACGATGTTGTAATGTGGGGGGACAAAGCCTAAAATGCCTATCTTTATTGTGTAAACCCTAAATATTCTCCCAAATATGCTCTCAAAAGACTTTAATTTCATTTTAAATTCAGCTTAATAGAAAATGTAAAGGTAAACCCGTATTCGTACTGTGTGCACCGAACTCCCGCAGTGCTAGAATGTAAAATACAGATATTGGCCCTATAAAGACTGTACAGTAATTCATGCACGCCTGTTTTTTTTAGTAAATGTGCTGTCATTTTCTTTGGTATAAGCAAGATAAATGCAATAAGTAATTCATTTAATTTACAGTAATAAAAATACAGGGCTTTAAGAAGAACAAAGCGAAAAACACAAGAACACTCGAGGGGCGCCATGGGGGAAAATTTGGACTGCAGCTGCAACTGATGGGTCACAGGGCAGCAGAAAATCATCAGCACTGAGAAATAAGCAATGTTCTTGGATTGGCTACTTTCAAACTTCCCGCCTTTGAGTACAGGTGACTGTGACATCCGGGCCTCATCCACCATGTCCCCTCATCCTCGTGCTGGTTATTTATGTTTGGGTGTGCCGATAAGCAGCGGAGACTCATTCCATTCAGGTGTCTGTTTGCCTTGCTAACTGCCACGCCTAAACATATACAACCCAGTACATAAACAGCCCAGCACAAGGACATGGGGGAATGATGGACAAGGCCCAGACATCACAAAAGCAATTCAGAGAATATCTGTAGTTTCCATGATAGCACGGGGGTTTCCATGAACAATTATTACTTTGGTTCCACAATAGACTGAAGCCGCGACTGCTGAATCACGTAAAAGCGAGGGTTACTGTATACTAAACAATATAATATACAATAATATACAATATACAATATGAATATGCAATATAGAATTATATTTATAAATACAAGTTAAATGTTAACATATGTTACATATACAAAATATATAAATATTAATACAGCAGACATCTAACATAGAAGGGACAGAGAGATCCACAAGCCAGTGCTGCACCGGAAGTCAGTGTTAAAATCCCTGAAATGTATTGTTATTCTACGCCTACTTGTCACTGGTAGCAATTCAGCTGTCTGTTGAAACTGCTTACTGAGTGACCTGACAGCTTTTGCCGCAGGGTAACAGAAAATTACTTGTCTCACATAAAGCTTCACCTGATGCTCCAATCAATAACACAGCAATCGTCCAAACCCCCTCCCACCCACATCATTGTCTGACCATCTGCACTTACTGTATAAAACAGATTTCAAGGGATTTAGCATATTGTGAAGTCTACTCTGCTGTGCACAGAAATAGGTAGATTAAGAAATCACTCAACAGGTGTGTGAGCAATCAGGAAAGTGAGGTCATACCAAGAGCACAGAAAACAAGCCCAAGAACATTCCTGTTTAGTTCAAAACTGAAGCACTTTGATCTTCATTATGTAACATTTCCACGCCTAAATATTCTATCTATATAGGCAATGCATTTTTGAGAACATCTTTTTAAAGTAAAGGTACTAAAGAATTTTTTTAACCTTTTAGTTGAGATTTTTTTTTTTAGCCTTTTAGCTGATTATCATAAATTGAAAGAAGTATTTGGCAATTCTAGTCCTGAACGACAACTTATCTGTACAGTATGTACATTTTTGCTCAGGAAGGGGTTGTTAATAAGGTGATGAGTCAGATCATGTGTGTTGGGAGCAGTTAATATTACAGGATCAGGATGGGAAATATAAATGTTGTAAAATGAAAATTGTTCCAAACAGCCCCATCTGAGACCTTTATTTATAATAGTGTAGATTTCTTTTGTAGAAAAGCACACCCTGGGGTTTCAGAAATGGTAAAAATGTTGGAAAATGCATCACAGACAGCATTAAGTTACTTGCAGAGGATTACAGAAGTAGGTGTCTGATTTCAAACTCTTATGGGAGTATATTTTGATATTTAGACCCTACAACAGGTTTCTGTCCCTCAAGCAGATTGCATCATTGAGGAGTCATGTTCTCAAGGCCTCTTTGTCTTTAAACTCATAGCTTGCTGGGACGTTGTGTATATGGTGTTGCGTTTACCTCCAAGCTTGTTCAGGCAGGTTGTTTGACTTTTTTTGGTTCATTCACAAGAACAACTAAACATTACATAATGAGAGCCCATCCCATGAGAGTTCCACAGTAATGTGTTCGCAGTTTAGAAGCAGTGTGACATCTAAAGTAATGAGAAACCCAAGGCAAAATTAAAGGTCAAAGCATAACTTCATAAACTTATAACAGACCTGCATTTCACCCAAATTTTTTAATTGAGCTGTATATACAGAGGGTTGATTTTGGAGCTAGCATTGAATGGTACACTGTATAGACACCTGGCTAATACACATATATGAGCTTGTTAAACATACCAATCCAAAACCATGACCATCAGTATGGAGCTGCCCCCTACCCTGCCAAAACACCCCCTACCCAAACTTCAAACAGCAGGGGGCTATCAGTTACCATTCTCTTTTTTGTAATATTTTACACAAGAACTTGGAGTGTGTATGAGGAAATTTGTGCTCATTCCGTCAAAAGAGCATTTGTGTGTTCAGGGACTGATGTTGGACCAGAAGCTCTGGCATGCAATTACCAATCCAATTTATTACACATCACTAAGATCGGGGACTTTGTGCAGGCCACTGAAGTTTCCCCATACCATACTTGTCTAACAAAGCCTTTATGACCCTCGCTTTGTGCACAAGGTAATGCTGGAACAGTAAACAGCCTTCCTAAACTGTCCCACTAAAAGTATATGATGTATAAAATGTCTTTGTAGGCCATAGTATTATCATTAAACTTTAATGAAACTAAGTAACATAGGCCAAACCCTGAAAAATGCACTTGTCACTATGCAGACTGGTAGGTAATGTTTTAATTACATCTAAGATATACCATCAAGGTGACAGATAATAAAGTGTGATTCATCACTCTAGAGAGCATGTTCAGTTACTCTAAGTTCAGTTGCAGCATGCTTTGTGCTGCTCTAGGTTTGTTTTCAGCTACTTGGCTAAGGAAGCATTTTCTTGAATCTGCTGATGTTTGGTGATTGTTCTGATGTTGCTTCCAAAGGCATTTTGGAGTTCTGTGGTGAATGATGAAACAGAGGGTCAACATTTACACACTACAGGCTTCACCAATTGATTCTGCTCTATGAGTTTGACTCTGTGTTCAATTTAGTGTGTATTGATGGAAGGCATCAAAAAGGGCAGTTCTGTTTGAGTTGTTCCAACTATACTATGTTACATTTAAGTACTTTTTTATTTTCACATATCTCAGACATGACACATATTTTTCTTTGCAATCTTGAAATGTGGAAAAGCAAAAGTGTTGGATAGTTTATGGACTCTGCAAGCCTGATGTGGCTAAATTGTTCATGTACAGAAAATCAATTTGTTTTATCCTTCAATCACCTAACTGATGAAATGAGTTCTGATTGCGAGACCAGTCATCAATGACTGAACACTCTTATTAAAGCTTTGTGACTGTTTCAGATACAAACATGAAACATTAGTCTTGAAAAAGGTCTTCTTATAATTTTAGACTTGGATGCACTTGATTCATTGTACCAAGTGCAGTATTTTTGTGTTTTACAGTCTTTCAGTTAACGTACTTAATAATGTGCTTAGAACAGTGTACTCATGCTGTTTAAGTGTCTATTTTTCAGTATGACTAAAGATAAACAAAGGGAGCAGAATGGGTCTTACTGCAGGGCTCAGTTTGTTATACTTTAAACTGAACCCCTCAGTTCCAGTGAAAGTGATAATCTTAATAGATGTGGGAGGGAATCACAGATATGCAAGAGAGAGATTTGACTCAGATATGCTGATTCAAGTCCCAAGTCAGTGCAGGAAAATCTTAGTCAGAGTTTTCAACTTGGCACCCTAAACAAGTTCACTACAGTACTTCTGCAAGTTAATATATGACAATATGACAAGTATGAGAAAGGAAACTACAGTTTTTTAACTACAAAAATCTCAGCTAAAAATCCATAACAGCACATTAAATGAGTTTTATGTTCAGGTGTTAATGAGGGATTAATTGTCATGTCTTGTCAACGGCCGCTAGATGCCAGCGTTGTATTATTTGGGTATTTGGGGACTTTTATGTTGACAGGGTTCATTGGGTTATGTATTAGTCACAGCTGGGTTGTGTTAAGTGATTGTGTTTATTGGTTCTTGTCTTTGGTTTGTACACATTTAAAGAAGTTTTTGTTTAGGCACCGTTGGCGGTACACCATCATCATTGCTTCCTCCTGTCTCCTTTGTTGAGCCCCTGGAGTTGTACAGGGTGCTCGAGGGTTATGAGGAGTTTGCCTGGAGTGAGGCTAGCTGGACCAAGCTTGGGGGTGAGCTAGCGAGGACGAGCCAGTTTACCTTTGCCGAGTTGTCTGGTGGAAAGTCGGAGGATGAGGAAGAGGACCTGGGCTCTTACTTCGGCTCACTGATTGGTGAGGTGGGAGATCCGCGATTCGTAGACGAAAAGGACGTGGGGGTCTATGTCACTCCCGTCTCCCACCCGTTCACCAGTGGCCCTGGAAGTCTGAGGCTTCCTCTGGCACTCCACCACTCCGGTTCATGCCTGGCTCGCCTCAGAAGGCAAGTCCTTGGCTGGAACAAGGAGCCTCACTCGTGGCTGGCTTGGGTAGTAGGCAAGCTGAAAGTTAAGACGGGACTCCAGCCTCCAACACAGCCTGAAGCACCGCCCACAGAAGCTACGTGGCCTGACCAGCCCGTAGCTGGAGACAACAGGCTGCAGCTCGAGCTGCTCAAGAAAAGGACAAAGGCAGCGGATGGTTGAGCTGATGAGCTCGATCAGCAACCTGACCAGCTCCCTGTGACGGGGGTCGGGCCGAGCAGCTACGAGTCCAGGGACCCTACGTGGACTTCACTATTTTACTTCACTATTTCACTTTTACTTCATACATTTTAGTATGAGTATCCATACTTTCTACTCCCTACATTTTCAAATCAGGGACATTACTCTTGTTTTCAAATTGTGTTCATTCATAGACAGTAAAATAGCATGTTTATTATGCCATTTTACAACGCATTATTTCATATCAATAACACGCAGACAACCTGACTGATTGGTTTATGCTTATATGTAAACACCCACAGAAAATAATTTTTCTTTGTACTTTGTGTACAAAACTATGAACGTAAAGCGAGGGAAAAAATTAAAACCAGGCAGCAAATCGGTGGGAAATTATATTGCGGCGAGCATGAGAGAGAGAAAGAGAAGACACACTGGATCTTCACACAACTTTCTTGTTTATTGTAAGCTTTCACAGCTTTCAACAATACCACACAGGGTGAACTGCTCCTCCAACTGGTATGAGTCAGTTCAACACCTATTTTTCCAACTAAGAGTCCGGGTCTTGCCTGTCACCGCACTCTCACAACCAACACTCCTGGTGACTGGTGAGAACGGCTCAAACAAACAGAATAACACACAATTTAAGCCAGTTCTAAATGCTGGCTCGTCACAATATCATTTGTGATAGTGGCACCAAGCCCCGGTATACGTTTCTTCCTGCTCCACGCTACGTGGAGACTTTATGAATGTGTCTATACGAAGTGTCAGACAGGTGAACATAAGGGGAGACACATTTACAGACACAGTTCTCTTGAGTCCCAAACTGAGCTCATATTTCCCTTGACTATCTCGTTCTTGTTCCGGCAAGTCTTTCTCCTTCTCTAACCTTTCACTAAGGAACTGGGGTGAACACGCACTGATTTCAGGGCAGGGCAGGCTTATAAACCTAATACATACACACACAGCCAATCACACTACAAGTTTCCATCCCACATTAACCAATCACTGCTTAAGACAGACATAACACAGGTGGACTCGTCTTTGGGTACCTAGCAACCCAGTAAAGAGCTCCAGAAGCCCTGTTACTCACACCTGGGTTGCCTAGGTACCAAACGACCACACACACAGCATCCATACGTCACCTGTCAAGTCCAGAACCGTATACCCTCTAGTATTCAGGCACAAAAGGCTCAGTTGGGGGCGTGACCAAGCGGGGACAGACGTGACAAGATTGTCCGATGAAGCTTTTTGTATTTATTTCACTTCATTTTTGCCTTCTTGCATTTGGACGTGGAGTCCAGTAAACCTTTCCCTAAAAATGGTGGTTTTGTCCTTAACAAGGTTACTTTATACTTTTATACTTTTAAAAAAAAGTTGAGTCAGTACTTTTACTAGAGTCTTTTTAAACACAGGTATCTATACTTGTACTTGAGTAAATGATGTGTGTACAGACGTGGCCAAATGTTTTGAGAATTACATAAATATGGGAAATTGGAAAAGTTGCTGCTGAAGTTTTTATAATAGCAATT
>JBBJLR010007247.1:0-13977 GCA_037577145.1 Brachypetersius gabonensis
AGCACGTCGCAGGGCCACATACAGAGACAGACAACCATTCACGCTCACATTCACACCTACGGGCAATTTAGAGTGCTTAATTCACCTATTCCCCAGAGCACGCATGTTTTTGGCTGTGGGAGGAAAGGAACGTGACAGTAACTTTCAAATATCACACCCTGTCATTCATTTTCAGTTTTTTTTTTTTTTGTGTTTTATGTTGTCCTGTGTCGAATAAATGTCTTAAAGTGTGACCAGTATTTCAGTTTCTTGTCAGAAAAGTGAAGTCACTTCTTCGCTAAGATAATGTTACTGTGCTCTTAGAATTAATAGTAATAACTAAATTGATCCCTAATTCCCCTATTTCAAGCAAAACTCTTTTTAACTGCACAATTAAGAAGAGCTTTCTAAGGTTAATTGCTTGATCCCACCTGAACTAGTTTGCTAGACGAACAGTTCATGCTGATACTTAATAAACCCTACTTGATAATACGTTTATTAATAAATAATAAAATAATCCTTGATTATTAACCAATCAAGTGATTATTAATCCTTAATTACTAAATTAATGAAAACATAGGTGAATCAGCCTTCTCTGATTCTGGTGGAGAATTTAAATTGTGCTAAAACTTTTCCTTACAAAATTGAATAAAATATAACATTTATTCCAAATCTTAATGTGTTCCTAGAACATTAAGGAGAGGCTCACAAGGCCCTTCCCCATAAACAGGTGAAAACAGCAAAGCTGCTGTTTTACTTGGCTCCTGTACATCATAGCAGCTGAATCATTCTTGGCGAGTATGCAGACGAAGCTCACTGGCATCTCGGTACACAGCCCAGTGATGGGCAAAATGGGTTACAGCCAAACAGTTGGCATATGTTGATGACATCACGGTGATTATCAGGTTCAGTAAGGATATGTCAGGTCTGATAGAGAACCTTGATCTGTTCTAGAGAACTTCATCAGCGAGAATCAATTGGGATTAAAAGCGATGCACTGCTGGTGGTCATGTGGGGGCACTGCCTTTTTTAACACCAAAAAAAAGTTAAAAAAATGGTCTCTTTGGGGGATCTGGGTCTTGATCGGGGGGTACAGTACCCCACAGTACCCCCCAGAACCATGGATGAGCTTAAAGTACTTGGTGTGTTTTTACGAACTGCTCTGTACTTGCAGAAGAGCTAGGATGCAGTGTTGGAACAAAAAAAAGGCGACTTCAAAGGTGGAGGAGCCTTTCCTCCCAGATCTCAGACAGGGGATGAGTGCTTGTGGTGAACAACATGGCAGCCTCCATGCTATGGCACTGACTGACTGTGCTGCACCCTCTGGTTTGGCTGCTCCATAACATCCAGAGGACCTTTGTGGATTTCTTTTGGGATGGATATCATCAGTTGCCACCTGGTATTTTACATCTGCCCCTAGATAAAGGGGACAAGGGGCTAATTCACATTCCTGCCAAGCTGAAGGCCAGGACCCTGCTGGTTGCACAGTGACTGCTCTTTCAGGAGCAGCGCCCCCCTTGGGTGCACTTAGGTTTGGCTGTTCTCAGGTCCCTTAGTGGACTTGATTATAATAAACAGTTCTTCTTATTAAGTCAGGGTGCTATGAAGGAAATGACAGTGATTGGTTTCATGGCTTAGTGCTTAATGCATGGGGGCTGTTGAATGAAGCAAGAAAGCATGGGGCTCACTGTGGGCTGGATGAATCATTGAATACCAATGTATATTTTTTGATCTGCTTTTATTCGAGCAGACGACAGGCAGGGATCTGACAGATCTTGGCGTGGGACAGTGGTGATCGGAGGTGGAGCTAACTGCTTAGGTTGGGTTGCGAGCTGAAAGAACGATGCAGAGTCTGATGCAGAGGCATGTTGAAATCTTAATTTCCCCCAGACTTATTGGGTTTTATTAGCAACTCTCTGTCTGGTAAATCTGCGTTTGGAGACCTCCCAGAACTGCAGGTCACCCCACTTGTTGCCAGTTCAGGCTTTGAGGGGCTCCTTCTCTCTTTCAGGGTGTGCAGGGTGTGTATGTGTGTGTGTGGGTGCATCTAAAATCTAAAGACTCTTCGATATTCATTATGAGTCTCTTAAACTTGTTAGTACATATGCAAAAATACAAATCACTGTATATTTTGTGTTTAAAGTGGATTTTAAACTGTAGGTCTTTCTAAAACCGCGAGAAGCGTCGTACCTGCCACATCTCCTCTCGACCAATCAAAGCTCTCCTCTCGACCAATCAGAGCTCTCCTCTCAACCATTTATATTTCTCCTCTTGACCAATCAGAGTTCTCCTCTCGACTAATCAGAGTTCTCCTCTCGACTAATCAGAGTTCTCCTCTCAACCAAAAGAAGATGTAAAATGAATAATAATTAAATTTTCTGCACTAGTAAAACTGATAGTGGTCACAATTATGTTAGGCTTATTATGTTACTTATGATATTTTCTTCTCAGACTCTTTGTGATGAAAGTTACATTATTGTTGTCATTTCTTATACTGTTGCTATTAGTTCCACCAAGTATGTTCAGCCTGAAACCTTGCTTTGGTAAAACTGATCTGGAAACAGTGAAGTTAACACAGATACTGCGAATTCAAATGTGAATTTCAGTAAAAAGATAAAGAAACTCGTTCAGACAATTAAAAGCAAGTTCAAATAAACAAAAGAAAAACAGACAGAAAAAGAAAAGAAGAAACTAAACTCTGGAGAACCTGTTAAACAGAACCGGTTCTGGAAGATGTGGAGTAACCCGAGTCCAACAGAATCACAGAACCTTCCTGTACAGAACAGTGGAGTTTAGAAACAGTTTAAATCTTTAATTCTTCACAAAGATCAGAACTGCAGTCAAATTAGGGAAGAAGGAGAAAGAGAGGAAGTAGTGAAGTAGAGAACAACAGAACTAGAGAGGAAGAACTATGGAGACTAACTTTATCACTCCTTCATTCTCCATTACTCCTTCATTTGTCATCAGTCCTTCATTCAACATCACTCCTTCATTCATCTCTCCTTCATTCTCCATCACTCCTGTATTCTCCATCACTCATTCATTACCTACCACTCATTCATTTCCCACCACTCTTTTATTCTCCATCACTCCTTTATTCTCCACATCTTAATTTCTCATCACTCATCCATTCATTACTCCTTCATTCTCTATCACTCCTTCATTCTTCACCACTCATTCATTACCCACCACTCATTCATTTCCCACCACTCTTTTATTCTTCATCACTCCTTCATTCATCCCTCCTTCATTCTTCACCACTCATTTATTCTTCATCACTCCTTTATTCTCCATCACTCCTTCATTCTTCATTTTGAGTAAACAAACAAAACATGAGGGGAGGAACATATGGACATGGTGTAAAAATACAGACAATATTACACATGGTATGAGGAGGAAGGGGCAGCGGGGAGTTTGTAACTTGAATATCAGCTGGAGAAAGCAGGTTCGGAAGAGCAGCAGCAAAAGCCCTGTCTCCCCAAGCCTGTTACTTGGTCCTAGCCATTGAAAAGCGTGCATCAGCGAACCAGAGGCAACATGCTGAGCTTGGATGGGAGAGAAGGTCAGAGAGGTAGGCAGAAGCTTGGTTGTTGAGGGCTTTGTGGGTGAGTAGCAATATTTTGAAGTTGTTCCTGAAAGCGGGAGCTATTACTGTTAAAGGCAAAATTCTTGACAGGTTGTGTGAGGGAGTGATGATGATCATTTCAGACTGATTGCAGTTGAGTTGAAGGAAGTTCTTTTGGGTCCATGATTTAATTTCACTAAGGCAGGCGGTGAGGGTGGAGTGAATAGCAGGTGTTTTGGAGGAGAGATACAGTTGGATAACATCAGCGCAGTAGTGGAATGGAAGTCCTTGCTGTGTAGGATCTGTCCTATAGGTAGGATATAGAGAATTAAAAGGATGGGGCCAAATACTTTCTCCATCCCTCATTCATTCTCCATCACTTGTTCATTCTGCATCACTGGTTCATTCTCCACCACTCCTTCGTTAATTACTCCTTTATTCTCCATCAGTCCTTCATTCTTCATCACTCCTTCATTACTACGTTATTCTCCATCACTTCTTCATTCTTCACCATTCCTTCATTTTTCATCACCCCTTCATTCACCACTCATTCATTCTCAATCACTACTTCATTCTAATAGGGTGATTGCACAACTGATCTGCCCGATCCACTGCATCCTGGGGTGCCACTTCAACACCTGCTGAGGACACCTTGATGTTGGTAGAATCTCTGTAAAACTTCTTTGACTTCTCTGTGCAGATAATTTAGTTTTGAAATAAAATGTATTTATTCTCCTCAAATTATGTAAGGAAAAAACTTAGCTTAATTCATTTATTCTCCATCAGAATCAGTTAGGCTGATTTACCCTAATACTTATGAATTGATTAATTAGGGGTCTTATCTCAAGCAGGATTTATTAAGTATCAGCATGAACTGTTCGTCCAGCAAACTAGTTCAGTCAAGATACAGTAATTAACCTTGCAAAACTCTTCTTAATTGTGCGGTTAAAAAGAGTTTGCTTGGACAGCGGAATTAGTTATTATTCATTTTAATCAGCATGGTAACGATAACGCAGTGGAGAAGTAACTTCACTTTTCTGACAAGAACCTGAAATATTGGTCACGCTAAGACACATTTATTTACATGAGACAAACATAAACTAAAATGAATGAGGTGATGGGATATTGGGATTAATAGGCTTACTGAAAGTCCCTGAGGAGCAACTTCATGAAACAACCCAGTACTCAGTTTAGGCCACAGTCTTGCACCAGCTTATCAGAATGAGGTAACTGTTATACTTATTTGCTGGGTTCAGAAGAAGGTTGGAGTTTCAGAAGAGCTGAAGGAGTTGTTCAGAAGTTTGGTGCTTTCTGAAGCTGAAGATGATGTTGCAGTTCTTGAAAGTTTCAGGTAAATGAATGGAGAAGCAGTGGAGCGGCCGGCTTGTTTTGAAGTCTCGTCCAATGTTCTGGTCCGGCTCTCCGGTGTACCTGCTTAGTTGCTCTTGGGAAGAGGATGATGCAGATTGGAGCATCCTTGAAGTTTAAGGGTTGAATCTTGAATGAGATGTATCTGGTGGATGAAGCTCAGCATTTTCTCTTTGCATCTGGGTGACTTATATGCTGACTTATCTTTGGCAGCCAGTGGGTCAAAAAGGGGAGGAGGATCCCTTTATGGCCCTCCGCAGGCATGAAACTGTCACACACACCAGATCACGTGACGTCAATCGGCACCAGAAGTGACTCACGTACAGTATATAAACAGGAAGTAAGTGGTTCATCTTCACACAGACATTGAAGTCCCTGAGCTTCATGCCTACGTGTCATCCTTCACCTCAACTCTACTCCTCAACTCTCAGTACCGTGAGTACTTCGACTCTCCGGAGTCAGTTTATATACTGTTCTGTGTGTGTGTGTAGAGCGCGAGTCCATCTTGGTGTGGTCTCTAACTCCTCACGGAGTGTTCTTAGATTAACTGCGTGGCTTACCTGCTCTCTTGTGTTTGTTACGACCGAGTACTTCCTCCACGCTACAAAGTGGGCCCAATTCACCCAGTATTCTGCCTTCACCCGTGACAGAAACTTCTGTTATCCGAATAAAGTTCATAACATTGGGACAATCCATGGCTGAGAGTTTAGACTTGTTTCTGTGGTGATCTAACGGTCACTTAGGTACCAAACACCATATACTTTTGACAAACATTTCACAGATTATGGCTTAATTTACATACACAGTCTAATTATTCAAGCCATATTTCAAAATGCCTGAATCAGAATCAGAAAACTTTATTTATCCTGGAGGAAATTGATTATGTGCTGACTGCCACATCACACAGACACAATGATAGTTTTTTTTAAAACCCCTAATAAATAAACAGAAAGTAGCAGCAGCAGGCTATTGCACAGATTATTGTGTTGGTGTGTGACTGAGGGAGGAGTTGTAGTGTCTTATGGCTGTGGGAAGAAAAGATTTTCTGTGGCGTTCAGTGGAGCACCTTAAGCTGGTCAGTCTGTGGCTAAAGGTACTTCTTGAGTTGTTCACCACCCTGTGGAGTGGGTGGTCTAAATTGTCCATGATAGACTGAAGTCTGGACAATGTTCTCCTTTCAGCCACAGTTTCTTTGCTATCCAGTTTGCTATCCACCACAGAGCCAGTTTCCTGATCAGTTTAAGTCTCTTCCTGTCTGCCACTTTCATGCTACCACCCCAGCACACCACACACTACAGCATAGAAAATGGTACTGGCCACAACAGACTCGTAGAACCTCCACAACATGGTGTTGCAGACTCTAAAAGATTGGAGTCTACGTAGGAAATACAGCCTACTTTTACCCCTCTTGTAAAGGGCCAGAGAATTCTTAGACCAGCCAAGCTTATTGTCATTGTGTACACCCAGGTACTTGTAGTCCTGAACAATCTCCATATCCACCCCTCTAATGGACAGGGGAGTGACAGGAGATCTTCGCAAGTCCTCAACCAGTCCTTTTGTCTTTTAGATGTTGAGCTGCAGTTGATTCAGCTCTTACCAGTCCACAAACTGTATTCTGAGCTATTGCTGAGGCATCTGAGAATTTCTGCAGATGGAATCCCTCTGTGTTGTACTGGAAGTCTGATGTGTTCAGGGTGACAAGGAACAGTGACAGAACAGTTCCCTGGGGAGCTCCAGTGCTATACAACACAGTGTCAGACTTACATTCCTGTAGTCGCACGTACTGTGGCCTATTAGTCAGGTAGTCTAAAATCCATGCAACTAGGGGGCATGCACCTGCATAGCAGACAGTTTGATCCCCAGCCAGGCTGGCTGAATGGTGTTGAAGGCACTAGAGAAGTCGAAGAATGTAATCCTCAGGGATGCACTTGGCTTGTCAGGATGGCTGTAGGCCTGGTGTAGCAGGTAGATGATGGCATCGTCCATTCTAATCTTGGCCTGGTAGGCAAACTGAAGGGAATCTTGCACTGCCCTCACCAGGGGGCGGAGAGTCCAGGACCAGTCTCTTGAAAACCTTCATGCTGTGTGAGGTGAGTGCCACTGGCCTGTAGTCTGATGGGGCACTGGGACTCACCGTCTTTGGAACAGACATGATGTTTTCCACAGCACAGGTTAAAGATCCTCAGCAGTACTTTACATAGCTGAGAGGTGCACAGCTTGAGTACATGTGTGCTTAAGCCACCTGGGTCTGGCGCTTTAGCAGGATGGAATCTGCGAAGTTCTCTCCTCACTTGGTTCTCACTGATGGTGATGGATGGTTTATGGGTGTCAGGGTCAGCAGTAGCAGGGGAGAAGAGGTGGAGACTCTTGGTAGGAGTGGGAGTAGGAGAGTGGAAGGATGGAAGGCTGCAGTTTGGCTTGATGGAGGCAGCAGGTGCACTGTGTGCAATATATGCTGTGCTGGAGCTGGAGATGCTGGAAAAAGACCTGCTGTCAAACCTATTAAAGAACAGATTAAACTGATTGGTCCTCTCCACATCACCATCAGTCCCAAGGCTGCTTGTTTTGAAGCCGGTGATGTTCTTCATGCCTCTCCATACATATTTGCTGTTATTCTGCTGCAGCTCTTGTTCCATATTTCTTGAATATCATGTTACAATTCCCTTCAGTAATCAAGCCATTCTCATCCTTATACTTGTTCAGAAATGTAAATCAATTAAATATTTGTGCCCCTTTGTCTGTGTCTGAACACATGGCCGGGGTCAAATGGTCATTTATGACTTTCTAAAAGAAGCTGTCTAGATTTCTTCATTTATTCTCTCAAGAGTAGGTTTTAAAGTCAAATTGCTATAACGCACTGCTCATCCAAACATGATTATAAAGAAGAAAAATAAACTTGAAAAAGAACTATGATTTTCTTTCTGAGGTCCCGGGGGATATTCACAGACTAAAGTTGTTGTAATAGTCAAGGATGAGATTCTGTATCTTCTCTGGGACATGGTACACATAAGCTACACCAGCTTATGTAGTATTGACCCATAGGTATTGAGTCACAGCACTGCCAGGTCCCTCTTGCTCTCCCATGCATCTCTGATCAGTTGAGTCACCACCCCTGTGTGCTCAATACACCCTGGGATTCCTGGAACTCCTCCCTTCTGCACAGAGGTGTCAATGTAAGTGTTCTTCAGGAGAAATTACATAAGGCGATTGCCAATGATCTTGAAAAAGGTCTTGCACTCAAGAGGAGAGAAGGAGAAAGATTGTCCTGAACTGCGCGATATTGCTAGCATTCTCCTCCTTGGCAATCCACATGCCCTCTGCATACCTCCACTGCTGATGTACCTCTTCTTTCCTCTCTGTAGATCTTCCACACACATTCCAAAAGCCTGGGGCATTTCTTGAAGACCTTGGTACTCCACTGGGGCCTGGTGCTGATGCTGTTCTGGCAGATTTAATGACCTCTCTGACTTCCTTGAGGGTGGGTTCATTGATGTTAAACAGGGTGCTGCATTCAGGTGAACATATAGGAGCTGCGCAGTGACCGAGATCTTGCTCTCTCTTGCTATCGCTGTAGGTGCAACTGAGGTGGCGGTTGATGTCCATTTCTGGACATGTGAGTTGACCACTGTGTTTCTCTCCCAGCAATCACTTTGTGTACCCAAATGGATTGGCAATGAAGGCACTGCACTTGCAGGCCCTCTCCTTGCCCCTCTTCCTGTGCCATTCAGCATGCCAAAGAGTGGTTCGACTTTTCCGCACCACACCTCTAAGTTCTGCCAGGGCTGCTTTGTCTTGCTCACTTGCTTTCCTGTACTGGCTCTTGAGTGTCTGTAGATCTTGTCTGAGTTGGGTGATCTTTGCTTCATGTCTGTTTGAAATAGGTGCTGCAGTAGTAGTCTTGGTGGCACATTGTTCCTTTATGCCAAACCTGCTTAATGCAATGGTTATTATGAACTCTCATTGTTGGCAGTGAGCCACAAAATCCACATATGTTCTGATGGTCTGCTCTGGTCTAGCTTGTGGTACTTGGAGGTTCTGGCCACTGTGGAGACTATCCGGGCCTGGCTCATCCTCCATCTCACCAGGTGCTGTAACTAGAACTGGCACTGTGCGTTTCACCACTAGCTTCCGCATGCAGCCCATCATGGTCTGTTGTATCTTCAGACCTATTGGGTTTTGCAGACCTTGTCACATCTGCAGACTGCACTAGTAGTCGATTTAATGTTTGCGTTGGTCGTTGCCCGGATATCCGCCAGTTTGGGGCATTCTTTCGACCTCTTGGGTGCCCCTGGGGGTAATTCTTCTTAGGGTCCTTCATAGCATATGTTGGGTGCTCCCTTTCAAGAGTGGCAACTTGTGTTGCTAACCCTCCCTGTTCCACTGTCTCTCCAGTTGTCACTGCACTTTCATGGTTGTCATCTAGCTTTTTCGTGGAGGTTAATGGTCCTGTCATGCTGGAATAGTATACACCTTGAGAGAGACCATGTGGTGCAACCTGAACACATCTTCAGTGATGTAATCAGAGTCACGGGGTGTTTTGGGTCTTACATCAGACACCCTCATCTGGGTGACCAAGCCAGGCGCAGCACACTATGCCACGCATCCGACATCCTCAACCAGAGCCAACATGAAGCCTTTTCCATATTCTTCAGGGCTCTTCGCCTTTGCAGTCCGCAGAGTCCCAGGACCCGATGTAATGACTTAATGGCAACCCACTTCAATTGGCCCACAGTGGGCCTGCTATTTTATATAATACATTATCCTTACATGGGCAAGTTAAACATCCTTTGAACTCCATCCTGCTGGACCTGAGTTGTGACTGACATTCCACAGTGTGTGTTGTCCTCCTACAGCAAATCGATACAGTTTTTGGGAGTGTGCCCCTCCCTTTTTCCACAATCAGAATAGAACGTATTTATGATTGGAAGGCAGTGGTTGATTCGCTAATCTTAATTGAATAATGAAGCCAATGCTCAAAATTAAGGACAGTGGCTCCATTGTGACAGTTAGTTACTTGCTTCATTAAAAATAAATAACCACAGTTTTGTAGTCTGTGTTAGGTTATCTGTAAATGTGGCTATATAAATAGCCCGTAAAGCATATTTTACAGGACATAGGCCCTTAGATTTGCATCACTCATGTGTGTCAATTTTCTTGCCTTCATGGATGCGCTTTTGTTAAAGGAAGCCACAGATGTGTTGGACATCAACAAAATGGTAAAGAATAAGTAGAGATGGGCTCGGCTAAATGAAATGCCTCTTCCGCCGCTCCAGTCAATCCAGCCAGTTTTGCTGCTGCTCCTGCACGCCGCTTTTTGCCTGGGGGTTATGCTCGTACTTCACTGACGGCGGCTGCTCCTGTCGGACGCCTCTCTTCCGCTGCTCCAGTCAATCCAGTCCACCTCTTCACCAGTCAAGCCGACCTCACAGTCGCTCCAGCCAGCCCAGTCACATCTTCTGCCACTCCGGCCAGCCAACTCCGCCTCTTCACCAGTCAAGCCGGCCTCACAGTCGCTCCAGCCAAGCTAACCTCTCGGTCGCTTCCTCCAGCCAAACTCTCCACTGCCATCGACTACTGTCTTCCTACCCACGGAGATTGCTCGCACTCTCACGATGGCTGCTGAGAAAGTCTCATCTCCGGCGCCTACTCTCCCGCTCAGCGCTTCATCTCTGACGTCGACAGCCCTGTCGGACGCCTCATCTCCAGCGCCAGCTCTCCAGCAGGGCGCCTCACCTCTAGCACCAACGGCCCTGTCGAACGCCTCATCTCCAGCGCCAGCTCTCAAGCCGAGAGCTTCACCTCCAGCGTTGACAGCCCTGTCGAACGCCTCATCTCCGGCACAAGCGCTCCAGCGAGGCGCTTCGCCTCCAGCGTCAATGGACCTGTCCGATGCTTCACCCCTGGCGCCAGCACTCCAGCAGGGCGCCTCACCTCTAGCTTTGGCGGCCCTGTCGGACGCCTCATCTCCAGCGCAAGCTCTGCAGCGAGGCGCCTCACCTCCAGCATCGACGGCCCTGTCGGACGCCTCATCTCCGGCACCAGCTCTCCAGTGGGGCGCTTCACCTCCAGTGTCGACAGCCCTGTCGGATGCCTCATCTCCGGTGCCAGCTCTCCAAATGGGCGCTTCACCTCCAGCATCGATGGCCCTGTCGGACGCCTCATCTCCAGCGCAAGCTCTCCAGCGAGGCGCTTCACCTCCAGCATGGACTGCCCTGTCGTACGCCTCATCTCTGGCGCCAGCTCTCCAGCGAGGCGCTTCACCTCCTGCGTCAACAGCCCTGTCGGACGCCTCACCTCCGGCGCCAGCTCTCAAGCGGAGTGCCTCACCTCCAGCGTCGACAGCCCTGTTGGACATCTCATCTTTAGCGCCAGCTCTCCAGTGGAGCGCTTCACTTCCAGCGTCGACAGCCCTATCAGACGCCTCATCTCCGGTGCCAGCTCTCCAGCAGGGCGCTTCACTTCCAGCGTCGACAGCCCTATCGGACGCCTCATCTCTGGCGCAAGTTCTCCAGCGAGGCGCTTCGTCTCCAGCGGCTATGGACTTGTTGGACGCCTCATCTCTGACGCCAGCTCTCTAGCAAGGCGCTTCACCTCCAGCATCGACAGCCCTGTCGGATGCCTCATCTCCGGTGCCAGCTCTCCAGTGGGGCGATTCACCTCCAGCATCGACGGACCTGTCGGACGCCTCATCTCCGGCGCCAGCTCTCCAGCGAGGAGCTTCGTCTCCAGCGTCGACAGCCCTGTCGGATGTCTCATCTCCAGCGCCAGCTCTCCAGCAGGGCGCTTCACCTCCGGTGTCGACAGCTCTGTCAGGTGCCTCATCTCCGGCGCCAGCTCTCCAGTGGGGCGCTTCACCTCCGGCGTCAACAGCCCTGTCGGACGCCTCATCTCCGGCGCCAGTTCTCCAGCGGGGCGCTTCACCACCAGCGTCGACAGCCCTGTTGGACGTCTCGCCACCAGTGTCAGCTCTCAAGCAAGGCACTTCACCTCCGGTGTCGACAACCCTGTTGGATGTCTCGCCGCCGGCATCAGCTCTCCAGCGGAGCGCTTCACCTCCGGCATCAACTGCCCTGTCGGACACCTGATCTCCGGCGCCAGCTGTCAAGCACGGCGCCTCACCTCCGGAGTCGGATTCTGGACCGGCTTATTGGACCGCAGAATTGGGTGGTATACTAGTCTCGATCCTGGTGAGACAAGGCATGCTGTCTCCTCCTCCGCCTCCTGTGCCATAGCTGGTGACCCTTGGGTGGGTTTCTCATGATCTCCCCTTCCTATGGTCGGTAGGGCTGGGAGTTTTCTCCTGAGCATCCTGGAGTTACACTTTGTGAGGGGGGTACTGTCATGTTCCTGCCTGGACTTGACATACAATTCCCGTGATGCCCACTTGGGGTCGCTATCAAACCGTAGACTGCCTTGGCTTCACTCTCCACCGGACTATGATTACTAATTAATCACTCATCTCCTGTTCCTTGTCTGTCTCATTATGTCTTGTATTTAAGCTCTGTCTCCTTACTGTGTCAAACGTGGGAACATACCCTCACTTTCCCTGGTCGTTACCCTGGTGCGTGTTGTACTGCAGTATCTTGTGTAGTTAAAAAAGTCTAGTTAAATGGAGACTTACACTCTACCATCATTCTCCAGTCGCCTCCAGTCGAACACACCCGTGACACTGACATTCACCACTCCTTCATTCATCCTTCCTTCCTTCATCACCAATTTGTCATTTATCATTACCGCATTCTTCACCACTCGTTCATTCTCCATCAATCCTTCATTCTCCATCAGTCCTTTATTCTCCATCACTCCTTTATTTTCCATCACTCCTTCAATCTTCATCACACTTTCATTTTTAATCACTCCTGTAATCTCTATCACTCCTTCATTGTTCACCACTCCTGCATTCATCACTCCTTTAATCTCCATCACTCCTTCATTCTCCATCACTCCGTCATTCTTCATCACGCCTTCTGTCTTCAGCACTCTGCCATTCATCATTACTTAATTTTCCACCACTCCTTCATTCTTTATCGGTCCTTTATTCTCCATCACTGCTTTATTTTCCACCATTCATTTATTCTTCATCACACCTTCATTTTTCATCACTCTTGTAATCTCCATCACTCTGTCGTTCTCAATCACTCTGTCATTCTGCATCACTCCTTCATTATTCACCACTCCTTCATTCATCACTTCTTCAATCTCCATCTCTCCATCATTCTTCATCACACCTTTAGTCTTCACCACTCTGTCATTCATCACTCCTTCATTCACGCCTCCTTCATTCTTAACCACTTTGTCATTCATCATTACCTCATTCATCATCACTTGTTCATTCTCCATCAATCCTTTATTCTCCATCACACATTCATTTTTCATCACTCCTGTATTCTCCAGCACTCATTCATTCTCCATTACTCCATCATTCATCACGTCTTCATTCTGCATCACTCCTTCATGATCTGGTGTGCGTCACATCTCCATCACACCTTTATTCTCCATCACTCTTCATCACGTCTTCAGTCTTCACCACTCTGTCATTCATCATTACTTCATTCTTCATCACTTGTTCATTCTCCATCAATCTTTCATTCTCCATCACTTCTTCATTCACCATCACTTCTTCATTCTTCATCACTCCTTTATTCTTTATCACTCCTTTACTCTCCATCACTCTTTAATTTTTCACTACTCCTTCATTTTTCATCACAACTTAAGTTTTGTCACTCCTGTATTCTGCATCGCTCCATCATTCTCCATCTCTCCTTCATTCATCACTCCTTCTTTTTTCATCACTCCTGTATTCTCCATCACTCCATCATTTTCCCTCACTCCTTCATTCATCACTCATTCATTCTGTATCACTCCTTCATTGTTCCATCATTCATCACCACTCCTTCATTCATCATTCTCCATCACTCCTTTATTCTTCATCAGTCCTTCATTCTTTCCCCACACCTTCATTCTTCATCACACATTTATTTTCATCAGATTTGTGTGTTTGTGTGTGTGTGTGTGTGTGTGTGTGTGTGTGTGTGTGTGTGTGTGTGTGTGTGTGTGTGTGTGTG